>JAOWBJ010178723.1:0-11453 GCA_028566335.1 Monarda citriodora | reverse complement strand
GACGGCGCCAGTGCGCGCGGGACACGGGCCAGCAGGCGCTGGCCCTCGGCAGGTCTCGGCGCCAGCGCGCGCAGGTACCAGGCCAGCGGTCGCTGGCCGTGCTTATCCCATCCGTTCCGCGCGTTGCTCCTTTTACGCTCCGTTGCTCGCTTCCCTTGTCGATTTTCTTCCATCCTTTTGCTATCATTTGACCCATAAACGTATAAACTCCACCAATTCTCCTACAAGACAGAAATATACGAAACGAAAGCAAATACGAACAAAAACACAATAGACGAGACTAAAATACTACAAATTACTAAGGAAAAACAGACACAAAAATAGTGCAATCAGCCTCGTTCGATATGCCTAAGTTAAGAGGTATGTAAGATTGATGTACACGATGTAAGAGGAAATGCAAGACCAGACAACCATAAACGAATCAACGAAGTAATTTGTTATTAAAGAAATTTAAAGAAATTGCAATCTTAACTCTTAGCATAATGAACCTAAAGCGACCTAAATTAAAAAATCCTCTTACACATAGTACTTTTTGAGGTGGGAGATGTGCCAAGTTCGGGGGATCAGCTCGTCAGTCATATGGGTGAGACGGTAAGAGCCTTTGCTGATGATCTCTTCTACTCGGTAGGGTCCTTTCCAAGTGGCTTCTAGTTTCCCGAGCTTCTCAGCCTTGCTGACCTCATTATTTCGGACGAGGTCACCTTTTTGAAATTGTCGGGATCGTACCCTTTGGTTGTAATACCGATCTACTTGTTGTTTGTAGCGAGCTTCTTTAATGTAGGCGTGCTCTCATTTCTCTTCTAAGAGGTCTAAATTGGCTCTGAGATTTTCTTCATTCCCTTCGGCTGAGAAATTAATAGTCTGAGGACTTGGCAGTCCTATTTCAGTTGGAATTACTGCCTCGGTTCCATATACAAGGCAGTAGGGTGTCTCCCCTGCCGACATCCGAGGTGTGGTACTATACGACCACAAGACTTGAGGAAGGTTGGCCGCCCAGTCACCCTTAAATCTGTCGAGGTGTGCCTTGAGTCCTTGCACAATAGTTCAATTCATCACCTCGGTCTGTCCATTAGCTTGAGGGTGGGCTGCCGAGGTGAATCTTTGTTGGACAGTGAGTCCGCGGCACCAGTCCACGAACACTTTATCAGTAAATTGTGTTCCATTGTCCGAGACTAAAATGTGTGGCACCCCAAACCGACAGACGATGTTATTCCACACAAAGTTTCGGGCGTTCTTACTTGTGATTTTGGCTAGCGGCTCGGCTTCGACCCACTTCGTGAAGTAGTCAATGGCTAGTAGTAAAAACTTGAGTTGTCCATGAGCTATATCGAATGGTCCTACGATGTTGATACCCGCTGCATGAATGGCCAGGGACTCTGCATTCCAACGAGGTCATTCGGGGGTAACCTCTGTACTGTCACATGGGCTTGGCACTTAGGACACTTTTGGACAAGGTCCACTGAATCTTGTACCATTGTGGGCCAATAGTATCCCCATCGCATCACCTTCTTTGATAGAGCACGAGCTCCGATGTGACTTCCGCATGACCCTTCGTGAACTTCTCAAAGTTTGTAATCCGCTTGTTGTGGTCCCACACATCTAAGGAGAGGTTGTAGGTACGATCTCCTGTAAAGCACCCCGTCTTGAAAAATATACTTTAAGGACCTACTCATGACTTTACGAGCTTCTACCTTGTCAGTGGTAGTTCACCCTTTTCTAAATAGTCCTGGATCGGAGTCATCCAGCTCGGTTCCTCAGTGAGTAAGCGATTTCAGCCTCATCTATAATTATGTGTAGGACCTCTTCAACCGGGGAGGCACTAGGGAAGGATAGCATTTTACTCAGAGTGTCAGCTCGAATATTCCCCCCCCCCCCTAAGTATGCGGAGCAATTTGAAGTAAGCGAACGAACTCTTCAACTGCTTGGCATTTTCCAAATATTTCTTTAGCCTCTCACTTCGGACCTCATAGGTGCCCAACATGTGGTTTACAATGATTTGTGAATCACAATAAAACTTTTAGGGCTTGTACCTTTAGTCCTTTCGTCAGTCGAAGTCCCGCAATCAGCGCTTCGTATTCCACTTCATTGTTGGTGGTGGGGAAGGCGAACCGGATTGAATATGTGAGCTCTTTTCCTTCAGGGTCGATGAGGATTATCCCTGCTCCGCTTCCCGCTTTTAATGAAGCTCCATCTACGTGCATCTACCAGCAGTCTTTGAGCGCGATCTGTTCTTGGTCGGAAGCCGAAGTATCTTTAGATTTTTTGGCTTCAGTGTTGGGAGTAAGGGTGAACCGGGTTTCCACCAAGAAATCTGCCAAGGCTTGCCCTTTTATAGCTTTGTGTGGGCAAAATGGGATGGAGTGTTCTCCAAGCTTGATTGCCCACTTTGTGATTCTACCCGAGGCTTCAGGCTTCGTTAGGACTTGCCGAAGTGGCAGGTCGGTCGGGACTCGTATTTCGTGTGCATGGAAGTAAGGTCGGAGCCTTCTTGCAGCATTTACTAGAGCAATTGCAACTTTTTCCAAGGGTTGATACCTTGTCTCAAGAGACTTGAGATCTCTACTGATAAAGTAGACTGGAAGTTGTCGACGACCTTCCTCCCGTACCAAGACGGCACTTATGGTTTCGTTCGAGGCTCCGAGGTAAAGTAAGAGTACTTCGCCTTCCTTTGGGACATATAAGTTCGGGAGCTTAGCGATGTGCTTCTTAAGCTCTTCAATGGCTGACTTGTGTTCGTCTGTCTAGATGAAGTTCGGCGCCTTTTTAGAACTTTGAAGAAAAGAAGTTGCTTCTCAGCAGCCTGTGAAAGAAATCGGCTGAGCGCGGCCAAAGATACAGTTAGGCGTTAAACATCATGTACCTTGGTCGGCATCATCATATTTTGCACAGCTCGGAATTTTGAGGGGTTAGCATTCAACCCTTCCTTTGTTACCCAGCATCCTAGGAACTTCCCTGACCGAACCATAAAAGTGCACTTCTTCGAGTTCAACTTCGAGTTCACCCGCCAAATTATATCAAGGATGACCTTGAGATCGTCCGCACAGGTCGCTGGTTGTTTACTTTTGACGACAATGTCTTCTACATAAACTTCAACTATCCTACCTATGTGTGATTTAAAAATCTTATCTACGAGACGTTGGTAGGTGGCCTCGGTAGTTTTAAGGCCGAAGGGCATTTTCTTATAAGCAAAAATCCCAAAGTCCGTGATGAAGGCCGTTTTGGGGACATCTTCTTCACTCATAAGGACTTGGTGGTAACCCTTATACAAATCTGAGAAACAAAAAGTCTCATAGCTTACAAGGGCTTCTATTTTCTTATCTATGTTGGGGAGGGGATAGCAATCCTTCGAGCAGTGCTTGTTGAGGTCAGTATAGTCCACGCACATACGCCACCCTCCGCCTTCCTTCTTCACCATCACCGGGTTCGCAATCCAGGTCGAATACTTTACCTCAAAGAATATTCGTGCTTCAAGAAGTTGATGCACTTCGTCATGTATGATCTTGTTCCTTTCGGATGTGAAGAGGCGTTGCTTTTGCTTGACCGGCCTGATGCTGGGGTCGATGTACAGCTGGTGAGTGATGATACTGGGTGAGACTCCGGTATTGTCTAGTGGTGACCATGCAAAGACATCACCGTATTCGCATAAGAGCAAGATGACCTCCTCTCTCTGCTGCGGAGTACCCGCGTAGCCAACATTGACGACTTTAGAGGGGTCGTTGTTGCATAGCGAGACCTCGTCTTCAGCTCGTCCAACGTAGGTGGGGTTTCCTCCTTGTCCAACTCCAGCCGAGGCTTCTGTGATTGCTACGCCTCCGGGTGCTGGGCAGGCATCTCGGCTCCCCTTAAAGTGACTTGCATACACTCATTCACCTGCTTCTGATCACCTCGAACCACGGCTATTCCTCCCTTTGTAGGAATTTTGATGGTGAGGTGGTACGTTGAGCAAATGGTTTGCACTGCGTTCAGCCAATCTCGGCCTAGTATGATGTTATAAGGCGAGGAAGCTTTGACAACGAAGAACTGAATCACCGCGGTCGAGCTTGTCGGGGCTTTTCCCACCGTTACTGGGAGTGATATGACCCCCTCTGGGCGAGTCTCTTCTTGCACGAAACTCTGAAGTGGTAGTGGAGAAGGGGCAAGATGAGCTTCGTCGAGTCCTAACTTGTCAAAGCATTCTTTGAAAAGAACGCTCACCGAGGCAGCATTATCCACGTATATGCGGTGCACTAGCTTTTTAGCGACCCCGGCTTGAATCACCAAGGCATCTTGGTAAGGGACGATGGCCGGCACTGGATCCTTCTCCGAGAAGGTGATGGTCTCGTCCCCTTTGAACCACTTATGAGCAGGTTCTTCTCCTGGTGGTCCCCGAGCTTTAGCCTTGAGGGAAGACTTTGTTGTCCCAGATGGGACTCCGGTTATGGCAGTAACAACTTCCTCAAAAGGAAAAGCAACATTCCCTCCCTCCGGGTCTTGCTTCGGCTTCTTCTCGACCTCGCTATTGCACCCTCCTCTTCCCCGTTGTGGCTCTTTCTTTTCCCGTTAGTCCGACCTTGGGATAGCTGGTACCTTTTAAGTGTACCATCCTGCACGAGACACTCAATGTTAGTAATGAGGTCTCGGCATTCCTCCGTGTCATGGCCATGGTCCTCGTGGTATGCACAGTATTTGTCCTTGGACCGGCGCTTTGATCCTTTCAACATCGAACGTGGCGGTTCGAACAGGTTTCCATGGAGCTCGTAAATTTCCGCTCTGGACTTGGTGAGGAGAATGTGTTGCTGCCCAGGCTTGGGGGTATTATCTGTTCGAGGTCCAAGCCTAGACTCCAAGGGACCTCGTTGTAGGCGATCGTAAATGCTACGTCGGCCCTGGTCACGATCATCCCGTCCGCTTCGGCCTCATTCATAGCCTTTTTTCTTTTCTGATGGTTCGCCCTTCTCAGCTTCACGCTTCCTGCGATCTGCATCGTCTGCCTAGTGAACCGATCTGTTATATCCTATAGCTCCGAGCTGTTTGAGATTTTGCCCGGACTATTTCCTTGTAGAGGGCACCGGGCAGGATGCCATTCTGGAACGCGGAGATAAGTAGCAGGTCATTTATGTCTTCGACCTTCAAGATTTCTTGGACAAAACGAGTCATAAAGTCACTGATAGGCTAGTTTCGTCCTTTCCGGATTGTCGGTAAGTGGGCCGAGGTGACCTTGGACTCGGTCTTCTGGAAGAATCTCCGGTAGAAATCTTGCATCAAGTCTCGGTATGACTTAATGCTACGAGGTGGTAGGCTATCAAACCACCTCCTCACATTACCGATCGACAGCTTCGGGAATAGCTTACACATGTGTATGCCGTTGAGGTTTTGGTTGACCGCGTTGTACTTATATTGCGACAGGAAATCTTGAGGATTCTTCATGCCATCATACGGTTGGACGTTGGGTACCCTATACTTATCAGGTAAGGGCGTGTTGAGTATCATGTCGGTGAACGGAGTGAGGATCCGTCCATACTTATCAAAACCGTCCCCAGCGAACTCAAGTTTGTCATCGGACGGGGAGCGATTTTGAAGTTGTTCTCTCGGGGGTTGACGAGTTCGGTCTCACCTCTCTCCTCGGTAATTCCGACCCCGTCGACCGGAGTGTTGTCGTTCATCCCTACTCAGTATCTTCAGGCTCGGCTCAGGGGTGTGTCGTGGATGAGAAGAGGCCGTCCCTTCCTCGTGTCGACCACGAGGTCGGGCAACTTCCTTCCGAGGCAAGGCTTGTCCTTGTCCCCAGCGCAGGTATTCGGCAAGGCTCTCACGGTTTTCCTCGAGGAAACCTTTGATTGCCTCGTCCATACTTTAGGCTAGGATGTGGTTAGGATCTCGTACGCCGTTGTTTCTTGCTGAGGGAGACCCCTTGCTGAACTGGTCACTTGGATCATTCACGTAATAATCCATGTTGTGCGAGACTCGTTTAGGGGTCGGATCCCTCTCCGGCTGCTTCTCCGAATTTTTCTCCGGATGCTTTTCCAGATTCTTTTCTGAATTCTTTTCCACGTTCTTTTCCGGCGTGTGCGTGGTGGATTTGGGATCCACGCCCCCTTGTCCGGCGATAGTGGTCTTCGATTTCGACGGTCTTGCCATGATCAATCCCTCAAAACTTCGTAAGATCCTAAACATAGATTTTTTTAAACGTTCCCACAGATGGCAAGTGATAGATCTAGCTTTTGAGAGAGAGAAAGCAACGAGCAAGAAAGTAAAAGAGACAGGAATTACGTGGTTCGATCCTTGATTTTGGATCTACGTCCACAGTGTGAAATGAGAGCTTTGCATTGTATTTTGCGATTATAAGAGTGTGTTTTTTCTCATCTATGCTACCATCTATTTATAAGTATAGAGTTTTACATGTTTGAGGAGTCTAATGCTAGTACAACACTAATTAGGATCGGCCTTATCCCTTTATTTGGGCTTATCTCTTTGAGTTAGTCTTGATCTTCTAGATAACGTTGATGTTTTGGATATCCTTGATCTTCCGAGTAATTCTACCTTTACTAGAGGTCTTGTTGTCGAGCTGGGGCGAACTCCGTGGGCCGAAATCATTTCGGTAGAAGCCCATCTGTGTTGGGCCTGAGATTAGACTGAGGCCGAGGTAGTTGGACGGTATCATATGAGTGTTGGATGCTCAATATATACTTGAATAAATAATCATGTTTGATTCCGGACGAGATTACCGAAGTGGAATGAAACTGAAGGCACTCTGAAAGTCTTTGTTTTTATTGAATGCAGTCCCTCGAAATTTGCATGTTTTCCCGGTGGATAAATTTGTAATTATTTGACTATCATCTCTGAAGCTCTTCTGAAAAATTAAAGATACTGTACAAATATTTTGTTGTGAAGGCTAATCTCCTCTTTACAAAAAGTTTGCAATTAGATTTACAAGATCGGCATACTCACTCAGCTTTGGGAGAAATTAAGTCTTCATCTGGTTTAAGTTGGGTAATGAAAATAGAATAAAATGAAAGGAAATCAATTACCTATTTCCATTACTCGATGTTTGGTTTGAGTAATGACTTATCTATTGTAATCACTCGGAGTTAACACATTGTTACCCTTACACATAGACCGGAAACAAGAAGAAATGAACATCTTTACAAATTATTTCATTACATTATGTGAACCAAACACTCAATAAAAATAACACTTATTGTTTTCATTCCCTTCACTTGATTCAGTTCCATTTCCATTACTCAACTTGAACTGGACGAGCACCAGAACAAGCACTAATACAAGAATCTTTAACTTCTTTGGTTAAATACACACAAATTGTATGTACATTAATTATTTAAATTTTTGTACGAACAAATTTGTGTAATTACATTACGAGGGTAATTAAGGGATAGTTTTCTTTTGGCCCATCTTGGTCCATCCGGCTCGAGGTGGATCGGTGCACACACGGCCAACCAGGGGCGGGGGATTGGGGGAGGATGAAGCCTTCCCTTAAATGTTTTTTTTTTTTTTTTTTACAGTTATGATATTTTTGCAATTTCTAATGAATTGTTAGATACCCCTCATAGAGTGGTATTTTATTCGAAAATTTGAATAAAATAATATCTTTGATTAATGCTAATTTGATCGATAGAGGATTGAGGACGGCGAATCGACGATGAATATAAATGAAAGTAATGAAGCTCATAAGATAGAAAATGTGAGAAAATAAGAACGTTTGGAAAAAAAATCATATTTATAATAATTTAGTTAATCATGGGAAAAAAATTATATAGCGTAGCCCCTGAAATAAAATAATTCAGACTCTGCCTCTGGGCCCAACTATAGATCATATATAATGTGGGAGGATTAATTAATTCGTCTGACGAAAAAAATCAAAACTGAAACTTCACTATAAAAAAATCTCTTGATATCATCGTCTTTATAATTATACCACGAAACCCTTTAATTAAGTGATAGTTGTAACTGATGAGATTATGTGTGAAAAGTTTCTTTAAATGAATTGGATTCTCAAAATACTCCCAAACAATCTGAGCCCTCTATAAATACAGGAGTTGAAGCTCAGCCAAAAAAACATTAAAGAAAAGAATGCCGAATGCAAAACCCCACGCCATAATGATATCGGTCCCACACCAAGGCCACATTAACCCCTTCGTCTACCTCGCCCTCACCCTCGCCGCCAAGGGCTTCGCCGTCACTTTCGCCCACCTCGACTCCGTCCACCACAAGCTTCTCTCCAAGCTCGCCCCGGACACCGGCGACGCCGACCCCTTCTCCAAGGCCCGACGCTCGGGACTCGACATCCGCTACGCCACCGTCAGTGACGGCCTCCCTCTCGAGTTCGACCGCGACCTCCGCTTCGAGGACCACTGGCGGATCATCATGCGCGATTTTCCGGCGCTCGTCGACGAGTTCGTCGGAAACATCATCCGCTGCGATCCGGATTGGGACTACTTGCTGGTCACCGACACGCTTTACCCGTGGCCGCCGGCGGTGGCGAAGAAGTACGGCCTCGTCAATGTTTCGTTCTGGACGCAGACGGCGTTGACCTTTGCTTTGCCTTACCATTGGCATCTGCTTGAAGAGAATGGCCACTTTCCATGCAAAGGTATATGCGAATTTGTGTCATGTTAATTTCAATTTTCCCGCTCAATTTCAATTAGTCGTTAAATTAATATGTTTTTAATTTATTTTCATTTTCCTTTAATTTCTTAATATTACGATTCAATCTAAGAAGGTATTTTGCTAAACTTAATTATAAGATGCTTATAAGTTATTTTTATAATTATAACAATAACTTATAAGCTATTTTTATAATTATAATAATAATTTATAAACTACTTATAAGTTTAGCCAAACACTCTCTAACTGAACAAAATTCACCCATCAAAATATCCAATTATAGTCTATTATTTGTTTTTAATAATTCCAATTTGATTACTCCCTTCATTCCGGTCGATGCGACCTGTTTATTTTTTTGATATTTCTAGCACGCATTTCCACCGAAATTTAGTATGAGTTTTACAATATCGTTTTGAAATATTTTTTATTTACAGAATACTACGACACTTGTAGTATCCTGTAAAAGAAAAAATATTTCAAAATGATATTGTAAAACTCATATTAAACTTCGATAAAAATGTGTATCAGACTAGTTAAAAAGCAAATAGGCCGCATCGGCCGGAACATATGAATGCAGTAGTTAACAATGAAGAAAACAATGCTAAATTAATTACATATCATAATTGAATTAATGAACTATTAGTAATAAAATATCATAATTGAAATAATTTTGATGTAATGTTACATAAAAATTGAATATTTGTATAAAGAAAAGTCGAATTTGATTCAAGATTAGTACGTCATATATTATATATATTTTCGTATCGTTCAATGTTTGTAATAATTCTTTTAGATGACATCGAGGAGGAAATCGACTACGTTCCCGGAGTTGAGCCGCTAAATACGAAAGATCTAATGTCGTACATGAAAGAATCCGGATTATCAAGCGTGGTGACAAAAGCCATGTCCGCCGCATTCGACGCCGTGAAATCTGCAGATTTCATCCTCCACAACACCATGCATGAACTCGAACCCCAAACCCTTTCATCTCTCAACAAATACCAGCCCAACTACGCCGTCGGCCCTCTCAACTTCTCCAAAAACCTCCACTCCCAAACTGTCGGAAGCAGCCTCTGGTCCGAAGCCGACTGCACCGACTGGCTCCGGTCCAAACCGCCCGGTTCGGTTCTCTACGTCTCGTTCGGGAGCTTCATCCACACCACCAGGCAGGTGATCGAGGAATTGGCGCATGGGCTTCTTCTCAGCGGCGTGGATTTCGTCTGGGTGATTAGGCCCGGTATCCTTAGCTCCGGCGACGGCGAAGTATTGCCGGAGGGGTTTGGGGAGAAGGTTAAGGATAAGGGTTTGGTCGTTCCTTGGTGCAATCAAATTAAGGTTCTGTCGAACCCGGCGGTCGGGGGGTTTCTGACACACTGCGGATGGAACTCAACTCTCGAGAGCATGTGGTGTGGGGTCCCGATGATATGTTTCCCGATCGCGTATGATCAGACGACGAATCGGAAACTCGTGGTAGACAAGTGGAAGTTTGGGGTGAATCTTTGCGATGGAGAAGGTCTTGATAGGGAAGAGATTGGTGAGAAAATCAAGGGTTTCATGAATGGAGGTTGGTCGGAGAGTTTGAGGAAGGAGGCGAATAAAGTGAAGGCGGAGATGGAGAAGGCTTTAGGGTTTGATGGGTCGTCGGAGAAGAACTTGGATCGCTTTGTGGAGGATTTGAAGGCTAAAATTGATGCAAAAAAATAGGATTTAAGTGGAACTCTCGTCTGAGCTAACTCGTCATATTTTATAATTTTACTACTCGCATATATTTAAGCAATATGACGAATTGAATGAGACGAAAGAAGTATTTTATAAAGATAAAGTTGTGCACTGCATGTAAGGGTCGTATGACTAACTATCTATATAGTATGGTCCATGAAATATCTTCACCTGATTAAACTGTTCCTTAATTAATTGGTTGTGGTTGTTGAGTACAAATGTTGAAGGGTAAAATGAGTATATTACGAGCAGCAACAAGTTAGGCTTCCCCTTGATCATAGATCTATGTCAGAGCATTTGGGATTCGTTATTGTCAAAGTGTGTCATCTTCTATTAATTGATTCAATAGATGAATGACACGTGGCAAGTTTTAGGGTTTAAATTTTTCAAAAGGTAGAGTATATATCAGCAGATCACCATCTCTCGTATTTTCTTTAGCTTACCATGCACGTTGAGGTTGTACAGGAAAGAGGCCATTTTCCATGTAAAGGCATGCCTGCCTTGTTGATTCTCTCAGATATGATTGGCAGATGATGTTGAAGAGGAGATAAATTACATAGCTGGAGTTGAGTGGGTAAATACGAAGGATTTGATGCCGTATCTCAAGGAATCAAGCACAGGAACCTTAGTGCACAAGAAGCAAGGTACAGATACATTTGGTTGTCGAAGAAATAGGTCGTGGACTTAATTATCCTTAGCCAGCCAAGTAAATTTCATTTGGGTGGCGGGCGAGAAGATGATGCTTTGTGGGTGGAACTCGTGAAGTGATCAAATTAATTAGGGTTCTTTCAAATCCGACTGTTGGAGGTGGGTGGAACTCCGTCTCAGAGAGTATTTGGTTCCGTTGGATTTGAAAGCCAAATTAGCCGGCAAGGCATCACAGAGAAGACTACTGTCCCCTAGTCTGATCAACTAAGAGCAACGAAATTTACCTGTAAATAACATGTGCAGGCAGTAGTCCTCTTTTGGAATTGTGGAATCCTCATTCTTCACCAGACTCTGCTTTCCACTTTACAAATCAGGTTGGATGACCACATGTAGCATGCATGCTTGGTTTGTTGGAAAGAAGGAAAATAGGAGCAAATCTTGGAGCAGTTATGATTTCACATTCATGTATCATTATTTACAGTTAT
>JAOWBJ010178615.1:0-11454 GCA_028566335.1 Monarda citriodora | reverse complement strand
TGCTTGAAGCAAAGTACTCCCTACGCTCCACTCTGTTAATCAATATTTTCTTATTTGTTTTATCTCATTTAATAGTCCACTTTTTTAAAATGGTGAAAGTTTTATCACACAACAAATTTTATTTTAAAATTCTCTATCTCTGTTTGTATTGGTATCTGATAAATCATGCTTTTTATGGGCTCGTTTTTATGATGAAGAACGTAAGAAAATAATAAGAACGTAAGAAAATAATAAGAACGCGAGGGATTTACGTGGTTCGATCCACTATGTTGCAGATCTACGTCCACGTGGAAGAAGGGAAAAGTGTATATTGCACTTGTGAGTATGAGAGAGTGTGTCCCCTCTTCTATTCTAGTGCCTTTATTTATAGGCTCACAAGTAGAATCCCACTCTAAAATAAGATTGGGCCTGATCGGATAACCTTAAGGCCTTGTTGATATCTTTTTACATGGTAGATATCTGAATCTCTATCTATCTATAATATATCTTAGGGATAGACTTGGAGTAGGAGTCCTCATTGTGGTAGGAGTCTTGATAGTGAGCTGGCGCGAGCTCTAGGCCTGATCCGAGCTGAGCCTTGGTGGGCTGTGCGATCTCATTGGGCCTGGATGACTTCGGAATGGGCCTTGTGTTTGGGCCAAATAGCGTTGGGCCAAGCTCTTATCGAGGTCCATATTTATTGGGCTTCGTGCTCGGGCCTAGATGTTAGGCCATGTACTATCACATTCCCCCCCCCCCCCCCCCCAGAGAGAGGTAGAGATGAGGATATGTGGTAGTGTCTGAGAATACCCCGCTGAAAAGAGGTTTCTTGCGAACTAGTTGCCCCCGTCAAAGTGGACGCGACCAGCGAGCGTACCCCGCTGGGAAGGGGCGATCTCACGAACTGGTTGCCCACGTCAAAGTGGACGCGAGCAGCGAGCATACCCCGTTGGGAAGGGGTGATCTCGCGAACTGGTTGGCCCCATCAAGGTAGACGAGAGCAGTGAGCATACCCCGCTGGGAAGAGGCGAGCTCGCGAACTGGTTGCCCCCGTCAAGGTAGACGCGAGCAGTGAGCATATCCAGCTGGGAAGGGGCCATCTTTAGAACTGGTTGCCCCGTCAAGGTAGACGCGAGCAGCGAGCATACCCCGCTGGGAAGGGGCTAGCTCGCGAATCGCTTGCCCCCGTCAAGGTGGACGCGAGTAGCGAGAATACCCCGCTGGGAAGGGGCGAGCTTGTGAACTGCGAACCGAATGTGAACGGACGGCGAGCTGACGGACTGACATAGTGTCGGTTACTTTTCAGAAAAACCGCCGGTTAGGCTTTTGAGGTTTGCGGCCCAATAGAAATGCGACATTTTGAACTGTCGCCCCCGTTAGCCTATAGGGCACGATTGAGCCTTTTTCATTTTTATTTTACAATCTTCGCGAAACAGAAAGAGAAATTCCCAAATTCCCGTCATCTGTTGCTGTTGCCGTTGTCGTTGCACCGGTTGGATTTCTGTCATTTTTTTCGCGAGGGCCTTTCATAACATCAGTAAGTATGGGTTGGTAGCCTCTAAGTTAGATTTTTTGATTCCCGCTAGAGAAGTGCCCGATACTGTAGATTTATTCTTTGTTGGCCAAGAGAAATCGAGGCCTGATTTCGTAGCTTGTTCTGGGGTTGTGGGTACTGGCGGTGTACAAAATAACCCCTCCTCCTTAGACTTAGATGTTATTAGGAGTTTAGAGTCGCCGTACGCGTTGCCGGATGGTGCAGCCTTCATCATCCCAGGTCCGCTGGATGTGGCTTGTACCCCTCCGAGGGGATTTGTGACCGTGTATGAGGATGCCCTTCATAGCAGGTTGCGGTTCCCTCTTCACCGTGCCTATAGGGAACTCTTAGAGACTCATCGGCTGCCACTAGGGCAGTTGACTCTGAATTCTTTTGTTCTGTTGTCCTTTTTGGAGTCTAAGGCTGGGGAGCCTATGACTCGGGACATGATTTTGACATTCTTCACCTTCAAGATGTCTTCTAGTTGGAACTACGCCACTCTGTGGACTGGCGTCAAAGTTCGTCTTCCAAACAAGGTGCATGGGTGGCACTCAAAATATTTCTTTATGCGAGCTGACGATATCGGTGTTCCTGAGTTCGCGTGGCAAACTGGGACGTTAGATAGAATAAATCCCCTCAACACATACCCCGACATTAAGGATAGGTAGATTAGGGAATTCGGGGTGAAGTCCAACCCTCATGACCCTTCTGCTGAAGCGGAGGTGGTGGAGGGTAAGGGTCTAACTATTTTCTTTTGCTCCTTTATCTCTGCTATTCCGAACTAACTTGTTTGTTCGCTGTTCATAGTGACTTTTGGGAAAGTTGAAGTGCCCCGAAAGAAGAAGAGGACTGCTCCTGCAGCCGCTGCGGATGTTGCGGTGTCATAGTCCAGTTCGGAGAGGACTGTGACCAATGTGTTGTCCCCGCAGATCGGAGACCATTCCCCAAAAGATCAGCCCTTCAAGCGGCTCAAAAAGGGGATGAAGGATGCACGAGTTCCACCATATGAGTTGCTGGAGACGCCGGTCGATCTGACCGAAGATCATCCGCTGGCCCTTTCTGATACTGAGGTAACTTGTTGATTACCTTTTTTATCCTTGTAATTGATCTTTATGTGCTGATGTTGATTCTGGGAACTGTGCAGAGGGCCAGGAAGATGATCTCATAGGGCCTAGCCCTGTTGGAGAGGAGTGTGGCCGAGAAGGTCGCGGCTGAGGAAGTCGAGCTTCTTCGCTCGAAACTGGAGGAAGCCGAAGTGCGAGCTTTGGTTGGTCGTCGTGCGGCGGCCGCAGCTCGTGAGGAGGCGGCCTTGGCTAAGGCCGAGGTCGCAAAGAAGGAGAAGGAGAAGGAGGAGCACAGGGCTCAGGTCGTGAGCTCTCAGGGCCCCATGCTGCGGGCCTTCGCGGAGAGACTACTACTCTCCAAGAGGTTTGTCAGGCTGGCCTGCGTCTCCGGGAGCGCTCTCGGCGAGGACTTTGCGGTGGAAGCTCTCGAGAACGCCAGGATGGACTTCCTGGACTTGGATCCGTCCAAGTACGACTTCTCAAGGCGGTCTACGGAGGAGTGTAGTTAGATTTTGGCGGATGAAGTGAAGGCGGTGTTGCAAGAGTTCCCTTTGTTGAGGGAGCTTGAGGTTACCGCCGACCTTTCGACTGCTGAGTCTGTGCGATCTGCCGACGCGGACCGCGACCGGGAGCTAGAAGCGAGCTTCGCCAGGGCTGGAGAGGAGGAGTCTCCGGAGAATGAGGAGACCCTAAGAATAGGGTTTGACTTCTCCTTTTTCTGCAAACTTTTGCTTTTCCTCCTTTGTAAATATAATGTACTTACAGTGCCGCTAGGGCACTAGTTTTGATGATAATAAAAGAACCTTTTTCTGAATTGTGTTCTTTTTTGGTTGTCTTGTCTGCTTTTTAATCAGTCTTCATCTCCTGAGATGTTTGATGCGTCTCCATTCTATACTCGTATAAACGAATTGGAGGACTCGTTTGAGGTCGCTAAGGCCGAAATTGCCTTCTGGAAGGATAGAGTCCATCAGCCTTCAGTTATTGTTCCGGCCGGACCTAGTTCATCACGCGACCTAGATTGCGAGCTGACGCATTGGAAGGAGGAGTATGACCGAGCTGTGGTGGAGTGTGAGCGGATTGAGAGATCCGCTCAGGTTATATATGATGAGCTCCATGCAGGATATACGCTTCTCCAATATGAGTTTCAGGAGACCAAGGGAGAGCTGAAGAGTACAAGCAGAGAGCTAGAGAAGATGGACCAAGAACATATGGCCTATGAGCACTTTGTTTAGCAAACTGGTGGTATACCGATCTCGAGAGTGAGGAAGTTGGTCACAGTGTGCAACTCTTATGGTCGGAGCGCAGACTCTGATCCATTGGTGCTGCATGAGAAGATTCTCGAACTAAAGAGTATAGCTCGATATTACACTGTGATCCTGGACCGGTATTCTTCGCTAAGCAAGCTTGTTGGCGATCGCTCCTTCGTGGATGAAGCTGGTCCTTCTTCTGCTGTAGCTGTTCGGCAACCTATGCAAGCTCCGTAGATTCGGCGAGCACAATCTGCTGAGGCTAGGTGTCGTCGAGGCGGGAGATTGGGAGGTCGCAATGTATTTGGTCGTGGAGGAGGAAGGGGGCAAGACCGTGGTTTTGACCTTGACGGCTTGTTGAATGCCCAATTCGACTTCCCTAAAGATTTTGCAGATAATTGGTTGAACTTTAGTCCTGGCAATAGCTCGGGGAACACCTTACACATGTGAACCTCCTCCAGATTCTGGTTCCACATGTTGTATTGGAACTAACCAAGGAAATTTCTCGGATCCCTCTGACCATCATAACGTTGGATGATGGGCACCTTATAACGGCTCAGGAGACGAGTCTCGCAGATTTTCCTAGTGAATGGGGTTGTCATCAACCCATAAGTGTCGAACCCTCCATGGTGGTGGTGGGACCTCTCTATCGATGGAGATCGTGAGGGGGAGCGATCTAGGTTGCGGTGCGACCTGTGGTGTTGGGGTGACGGGTCGCGCCGGATGCGATGATGATTGCAGTCTCGAGGCGCATGTCGAGGCGGACTGCGACCTCGATTCCGCTACCGGACAATCTCTTGGCTTGCATCCTTCCTCTCCCGGTTGCGGGTTGATCCCTGTTGTTCTTGGGGCCCTTCCTTGTTAGGACCCTTATATTGCTGGAGATACTGCGCCAGTTTGTCTTTGTTCTCCTCCAGGAAGTCCCGGATTACTAGTTCTAATCCGGTATGCCGCGAAGATGCGGCCTGTTGGCTCCCCTCCTTATTGGAGCCGACCTCGTTGCCCTCCTTGTCAATTGCAACATTCTCCAACGTCGGATTGAGGTCTGGATTGACTGCGGGATCGTTCCCGGGTTGGCGTAGGGTGGCCTCAACATCTTTGTTGGGATTGTTGTTGTTGTTACCGCTAGCAGGAGGAGCTCGGGAGGCGTTTTATCTAGTGTTCTTCGGAGGCATAGTTGAACGAGTGTATGAAAAGTTGTGATCGAAACACGATAGTAATTCGATTTTCCATAGATGGCGCCAGTGGTCGATCGTGCTTTTTTATGGGCTCGTTTTTATGACGAAGAACGTAAAAATAACAATAAAAACGCGAGGGATTTACGTGGTTCGATCCGCTATGTTGCATATCTACGTCCACGTGGAAGACGGGAAAAGTGTATATTGCTCTTGTGAGTATGAGAGAGTGTGTCCCCTCTTCTATTTTAGTGCCTTTATTTATAGGCTTACAAGTAGAATCCTACTCTAATACAAAAATTGGGCCTGATCGGATAACCTTAAGGCCTTTGTTGATATCTTTTTACATGGTAGATATCCGAATCTCTATCTCTCTATAATATATCTTAGGGATAGGCTTGGAGTAGGAGTCCTCGTTGCAATAGGAGTCTTGGAGCCGGCGCGAACTGTAGTCTGTCTTGGGCCTGAGACGAGCTGGGCCTTGATGGGCTTGTGCGATCTCTTGGGCCTGGATGTCTTCTTGATGGGCCTTGTGTTCGGGCCGAATAGCGTTGGGCCAAGCTCTTATCGAGGTCCACATTTATTGGGCCTCGTGCTTGGGCCTAGGTATTAGGCCGTGTACTATCACTTCCCCCATAGAGTGGTAGAGATGAGGATATATGGCCGTGTCTGAGAATACCTCGCGAACTGGTGGCCCTCGTCAAAGTGGACGCGAGCAGCGAGCATACCTCGCTGGAAAGGGGCGAACTCACGAACTGGTGGTCCCCGTCAAAGTGGACGCAAGCGTACCTCGCTGGTTTTTGTCTTTCAAAACGTCTTCTAGTTGGTACTACGCCACTCTGCGTACTGGTATCAAAGTTCGTCTTGCGAACAAAGTGCAGGGGTGGCATTCAAAATACTTCTTTATGCGAGCTGCCGATATTAGCGCTTCTGAGTTCGCGTGGCGAACAAGGACTTTAGATAGGATAAAGATGGGTTGAATAGGGGTTTTTGGGTGAAATCCAACCCTCATGACCCGTCTGCCGAAGCGGAGGCGGTGGAGGGTAAGGGTCTAACCATCTCCTTTTGTTCCTTTATTTATGTTATCCCGAACTGACTTATGTGTTCGATGTTCGCGGTGACTTTTGAAAAAGTGGAAATCCCCAAGAAGAAGAAGAGGACCGCTCCCGCAACCGCTGTAGATGTAGCGGTGTCACAGTCCAGCTCGGAGCGGACTGTGACAAATGTGTTGTCCTCGCAGATCGGGGACCATTCCCCGAATGATCAGCCCTTCAAGCGGATCAAGAAGGGGATGAAGGATACAAGGGTTCCATTGCATGCGTTGCTGGAGACGTCGGTCGATCTGACCGGGGATCCAGTTGGCCCGCCGGCCCTCTCCGATACTGAGGTAACTGATTGATTTGCCTTGTTTATCCTTGTGGTTGATCCATATGTGCTGATGTTGACTTTGCGACTTGTGTAGAGGGCCAGGAAAATGATCTCGCAGGGCGTAGCCCTGTTGGAGAGGAGTGCGGCTGAGAGGGTCGCAGCTGAGAAGGCTGAGGAGGTCAAGCTGTTGCGCTCGAAGCTAGATGAGTCTGAGATGCAAGCTTCGGTTGCTCGTCGGGAGGCGGCGGTAGCTCGTGAGGAGGCTACCTTGGCTAAGGCTGAGGCCGCAAAGAAGGAGCGAGAGAAGGAGGATCCCAGGGCTGAGGTCTTGAGCTCACATGGCCCTATGCTGCGGGCTTTTGAGGAGAGACTGCTTCTCTCCAAGAGGTTTGTCAGGCTGGCCTCCGTCGTCGGGAGCACTCTCGGCGAGGACTTCACAGTGGAGGCGCTCGAGGCCGCCAAGAAGGATTTCCCGGACTTGGATTTGTCCAAGTACAACTTCTCTAGGCGTTCTGCGGAGGAGTGCAGCTAGATCTTGGCGGATGAGGTGAAGGCGGTGTTGCAAGAGTCCCCTTTACTAAGGGAGCTTGAGGTCGCCACCGACCTTTTGACCGTTGAGTCTGTGCGATTTTCCGAGGCTGACCGCGATCTTGAGCTGGAGGCGAGCTTCGCCAGAGCCGGAGAGGAGGCCGGAGAGGAGGAGTCTCTGGAGAATGAGGAGATCCCCGGAGGAGACCCTGAGAATAGGGTTTGAATTCTCCTTCTTGTTGTAAATTTTTCCATTCCTCCTTAGTAGCCTTGATGTACTCACAGTGCCGCTAGGGCACTGCTTTTATGATAAATGAAGAACTCTTTTACTGAATTCTTGTCTCTTTGTCTGTTTGCCTTGCCTGCTTTTAATCAGTCTCCATCTCCTGAAATGTTTGATGCGTCCCCCTTTATTATACGCATAATCAAATTAAAGGACACACTTGAGGTTGCTAAGGCCAAAGTTTCCTTATGGAAAGATAAAGTGTATCAGTCTACAACCATTGTTCCGACCGGAGCAAATTCATCACGTGGCCTGGATGGTGAGCTAGCGCATTGGAAGGAGGAGTATAGCCGAGCCGTAGCGGAGTGCTAACTTATTGAGAGGTCTGCTCAAGTCAAATATGACGAACTCTATGCACGATATACGCTTCTCCAGGATGAGTTTCAGGAGACCAAGGGAGAGTTGAAGAAATCCAGCAGAGAGCTAGAGAAGATGGACCAGAAGCATATGACCTATAAGCCCTTTGTTCAGCGAACTAGTGGGGTACCGATCTCGAAAGTAAGGAAGTGGTTACAGCGTGCAACTCTTATGGTCGGAGTGCGGACTGTGATCCATTGGTGTTGCATGAAAAGATTCTTGAATTAAAGACTATAGCTCGGTATTACACTGTTATCCTGGATCGGTGTCCTTTGCTAAGCAAGCTTGTTGGCGATCGATCCTTTGTGGATGAAGCGGACCCTTCTTCTGTTGTTGCTGTTCGACAACCCGTGCGAGCTGTGGAGGTTCGGCGAGCACAACCAGCTGTTGTTCGAGGTCGCCGAGGCGGGAGATCAGGAGGTCTCAGTGCATCCGGTCGTGGAGGAGGAGGAGGGCAAGGTCGTGGTTTTGATCTCGACGGTTTATTGAATACTCAATTTAACTCCCCACAAGACTTCTCGGACATATGGCTAAATTTTAGTCCTGGCAATAGATCTCGCCGATCATAGTGTAGGAATATGTATCATGTAATACCAATTCAATTTATCAGTAAAATGCTTGTTCGCCCTGACTTTTTATAGCGAACTGCGAGCTTACGTTCTTCTTTTTTGCTGTGACATATGTCTGTGCTTTTTTGAAGTAAGGATTTCTTTCGTTTTGCGATGACCGGAGTCACAGCTAGTTTGAAGCTAGGTTATCCCTCGTTTGCAGCGACCGAGGTCATTGCTACTATGGGGTTTATACTTCTTGTTTACGATGACTGAGGTCAAGGCTGGTTTGAAGTAGTGGTTTCTCCTTGGTGGGACTTGTGAACCTTTTGTTCGGGTTCATGTAGTCCGAAGATTAGTGGTATTTCATAAGGTGGCCAACCTTAGAGAAATTATTTAGTGGATTTATTTATATATAAGTGGGGGATGCAAAAACATGTAATGTGACTCACAAATGAATGAAAAGAATTTTATTAATAATAAAGGTCGGAATTCCGAAAGAACGAGTAAAACAGAAGAAATTACATGAAGCCCTAAAAATGTAATACTATATGTCTAGCCTATGGTTCGCTCACTTATACATAAAACTTCCTCAAATTGGAAATATTCCAAGTGTGGGGTAAGAGCTCACCAGGAAAATGTGCGAGCTTGTACGATTGCCGAGATCTTCAGCGATCTGATATGGTCCTTCCCATGTGGCTTTCAATTTGCCGAGTTTTTCTGCTTTACTGACTTCGTTGTTGCATAGTACAAGGTCTCCGACTTGAAAGCGATGGTGCTTCACTCGGCGGTTGTAGTAGCGAGCTACCTGTTGCTTGTAGCGGGCTTCCTTTATGAATGCGAGCTCTCTCTTTTCCTCTAACAAGTCCAAATCAGCTCGGAGGTTTTCATCATTGACCTCTTCGGAAAAATGTATGACACGAGAGCTCGGCATCCCAATCTCAACGGGTATAACTGCCTCGGTGCCATAGACTAAGTTGTATGGCGTTTCGCCATGCGAGGTTCTGGGTGTAGTCCGGTATGACCACTAGCATTTGGTAGGTTTTCCACCCACAATCTTTTAGCTCGTCCCAGTCGAGTTTTTAGTCCGTTCACGATAGTCTGATTGGTGACCTCAGTCAGTCCGTTAGCTTGGGGATGTCCGACTGAGGTGAACTTCTGTTGGATGTTGAGTTCTTCACACCATTCTCTGAATACTTTGTCCGTGAACTCTGTCCCATTATCCGAGACCAATATGTACGGTATCCAAATCGATAGACGATGTTCTTCCATATGAAGTTGTGGGCATTCTTGCTTGTAATCTTGGCCAATGGTTTGGCCTCTACCCATTTCGTGAAGAAATCGATTGCGACGATCAGGAATTGCGTCTGCCCCGGGGCCTTGTCAAAGGGTCCAACTATGTCAATTCCCCATTGCATGAACGGTCACGGGTTTTGCATGCTGGCGAGCTCTGTCTGTGGCAGTCGCTGCTCATTCGTGTGGATTTAGAATTGCGAACAACTCTTAACTAGCTCGGTTGCATCGGGAGTCAACGCTGGCCAATAATAGCCACTTCGCCTTACCATTTTGGACAATGCTCGGGGTCCAATATGGCTACCACAGGACCCTTCATGAATTTCTATCAAGACATAGTTCGCTTCTCCTGGCCCTACACATCGCAAGAGTGGTTGGAGGTAGGATTTGTGGTATATGACACCCTGCTCCATGGTGTACTTCAGCGATCTCGAGAGAAGCTTTCGGGCTTCGAGCTTGTCATCAGGCAGTTCCCCCGTCTCCAAGTATGTGCAGATTGGGGTCATCCAGTTGGGCTCGTCGTTGATATCACTCACTTCAACCTCATCTATACTTCTGCTCAGATGTCTTCTAGGCGAAATGGTTGATTTGGATGATGCGAGCTTACTCAAGATGTCTGCTCGGTGGTTCTGACCTCGCGGGATTCTGACCAGTTCGAAGTAAGAGAAAATCTGCTGCGAGTTGCGGACTTTCTCGAGGTACCTTTTCATCTTCTCTCCGCGGGCTTCACTTGTACTCAGTATGTGGTTTACCACGACCTGGGAATCGCTATAAACCTTGACAGCCTCATTATTTAGGCTCTTTGCGAGGCGTAGCCCATGAAGAATGGCTTCATACTCCACCTCATTGTTGATGGTTGAGAATGTAAAACAGAGCGAATAGGTTACCTCGTGTCCTTCCGGACTGATAAGCAGGATCCCTGCTCCACTACCCGATTTCCCCGAAGCTCCATCAACATAAACCTGGCAGCAGTTCGCAGGTGCTTCCTTTGGCTGCTCAGCTGTACTTCTCTTCGGGGTCTGTTCCAGAGCCTTCGGGTCCTCTTTGAATTTTACCTCGGCTAAAAAATCAGCCAAGGCTTGTCCTTTTATAGCTTTGCAGGGAAGGAAGGAAATCGTATGTTCTCTAGCTCAATGGTCCACTTCGCAATGCGTCCTGAGGCTTCAGGCTTAGTTAGGACTTGGCGAAGTGGAAGATCAGTTACGACTTGGATCGGATGTGCGTGGAAATATGGCCTCAATCGCCTTGCAGCGTTAACAAGCGCAAGTGCGATCTTCTCCAATGATTGATACCTTAGCTCGGGTCCTTTGAGTGCTCGACTTATGGAGTAGATAGGGAGCTGGCGACGTCCCTCCTCACGAATTAGCACTGCACTTACGGACTCATCTGATGCGCCAAGGTATAATGACAAAGGTTCCCCCTCCTTTGGAACGGATAGTGTAGGGATTTTGGCAAGATAACATTTGAGATCCTCAAAGGCCCTGCGATGTTCCTCTTTCCATTCGAAGTTCGGAGCCTTCTTCAAAATTTGGAAGAATGGAAGCCGCTTTTCCGCCGCTTTTGAAAGGAAACGGCTCAAGGCAGCGAGGCATCCTGTAAGTTTGCGCATCATGATGGATTTAGGGATCACCTTATCCTTGACGACCTGAACCTTGGATGGATTTGCCTCCAAGCCCTTTTGTGATACCCAGCAACCCAGAAATTTTCCAGCTCGCACCATGAAGGTGCACTTCTCCGGATAGCTTTAGGTTGGTTGTTCGGAGGATGTCGAAGACAGTTCGTAGGTCGCCAATGCAGGTACCCTCTTCTCGACTTTTAACAACTATGTCATCGACATAGACCTCAACGATCTTCCCTATGTGGGGCTGGAATATCTTGTCGACCATTCTTTGGTAGGTCGCTCCTGCATTTTTTAGACCACAGGGCATCTTTCTATACGCGAAAACCCCAAAATCAGTGATAAATGCTGTTTTTGGGGCGTCTTCACTATTCATTAAAACTTGATGGTACCCTTTATACAAGTCTAAAAAACAAAAAATGCTATAGCCTACTAAGGCTTCTACTTTCTTATCTATATT
>JAOWBJ010178507.1:0-11457 GCA_028566335.1 Monarda citriodora | reverse complement strand
GTCTCCTATTCTTGCACTATCCCTTCGAACTTTATCCATAATCCTACACAAAACACACTGAAAAAGCATAAAATCCAACAAAAACATGCCCAAAACACGTGAGAATAGGGTAACGAAAACTAGCCTATCAGCCGCCTGTGTACTCGATGGTGTTTGACTATGGAAGGTTCGAAGCTACAAACTACTTATCCCGATGCTTAGACGTTTCTTGAGGATTGAGCTCTTGCATTTGCATACATTTTAATGAGGCTATCTCACTCATGTGTACTTATTTTATCAAAAATGAATTCCGGTGAGTGATAAGTGTTTAAAGTTTGAAGTGGATTATTCATTCTTTGTAGTACTGAAAGTGTTATACCACGTTAGAAAGATACCATTGTTGGGGAATATTTATAAGTGTATAAACATGTGGGCCAAGTGGACTAAGTTGGTGTGCAAGAAAATGTAGGCGCGCGCGCACACACACGCGCGCTGCTATCCGTCCGATTGGCTCGGGCTCGGGTTCCGTGAACTTAGATCTTGGCAATTATTCCTTTGGCCTTTGGGCCTAAGGGTTTGGGCTTGTGTATTATATTTTTTGGACCTCCAAAAATATTATGTTTTGGGCCTTGTTGAAGCCCGATTCGTGTGGCCCAGTGTTTTGGGTTGACTGAGGCCCAGCAACCGTTGGGAGCCCGGCAATCGCTGGCCTCAGCGTTGATCCTTCCAGATATACAGTCCCAGCGGTCGATGGGAGTAAGCGACCGCTAGGAACGTGAAACTGCCAAGACTGTTCAGATTAATAATACAAATATATCAAACTCAAACGCTAGTTTAAACCCCTAACTAACTAGTGCAGAGCCCAAACCCAAACACTTTCGAATGTTGGGAACATGAAGAACATTCTTCAAGGTAAGCGATTTTCCGGATGTAAGTCATAGCTTCACATCTCCAACCCCCACTACTTCAGAGGACGCTTGATTCCCCATGTTGATCTTCCTCCCCTCGACAACTTTATAAGTTAAGAACTTATCTCTCACGGCACAAATGCGAGCTGTAAGACCGGTGTCGATGTTCCAACCTCTTTGCTTCTCCACAATGTTCACCTCCTCGGTGACCACAATAGAGAATTCTTCGTCGTCTTTCTCGGCGACGTGGCTGCATGATTCTAATTGCTTTCTTCTGCTTCATGCAATCTTTTGCAACATGTACATACTTACCATAATTATAACACTCACCATTAAATTTTTTCGACAGTACCTTCGCCTTACTTTTGTCTTTGGCGTTTGGGCAATCTTGCTTGTTGGAGGAGTCGTCCTTCTCCATCAAGTTCGCCTTAGCATCCATAGGAGCCTTCTCCTTGTCTTGCTTACGCACATCAGCCTCGACACCGCATCTTGACAGTTAAGTCTTAAAGAGTTATCTCATTTTGCTTATGCTTAAGGTAACTCTTGAACCCCCTTCAACTTTTAGGCAACTTCCCGATCACGGTCGCAACCACGAATGATTCATGGAGATCATGCACATAGCATGAATATCGTGTACAATAAGTTGGAACTCTTGCACTTTCTCCATCACTGGTTTATTATCAACCATCTTGTAGTCAAAATATTCAGCTACAATAAACTTTTTAGTACGAGCTTCATCGCTATTGTACTTCTTATCGAGTGCATCTCACATCTCTTTAAATATGTTAACACTACAATATACACTATACAAGCTATCATTCAAAGCATTTATGAACAAATTCTTGACACAAATAGGTTTTGAAAAACCTATGTACTCGCTGAGGTTGTAAAACCTCCAATGTTCATCTCCGATACAGGCACAGTCCCGGACTAAGACACGTCACTAGTGGTTGCGGCGGTGGAAGAGTATGTGGAAGCTGTTGCGCTTGTCATCTTCAATCTTCAAACTTTTTATAAAGGCAAGTTCGATAAATCTTCTTGCAATTGATGAATCGCAAGGTCGTCAAGTAAATCTTCTTGTGAATGTTGGAAAAATTAGTACTTGAACTTGCCGAGGGCGTAGAATTACAATTGAAATAAGATTACAACACTACCAAGAATTACAATAAAAAATTTGAAGATAACAACAATAACGAAAATATAATAGCCAAGTCGAGGAAAGTCTTCATTTCGCAAGAAGATTTACACTCTGGTAGTGCTCTAGGTAATAGCGTATCTTCCCCAAAGATAAAAAAAATCGTCTATAAAGTAGTAGCGCTACAAACTTTAGAACTCCAGTGAACTAGAACAATGGTAAGAGATTGAACTCAAGAACAATAGAAAAACATGCTACAATATGCATTTGCAAGTGTATATTCTCAAGTCTATTTCCAAGTGTCTCCGTGCAAGCCTATTATGCATATTATTTAGGGTTAATGCACTTTAAATACATAACCTATTGGACGAATTCGATTTTCCCATGACATTTAAAAGTGGCTTCTAAATACACCCCCTTTCGATTTTGTCCAATTTTCCCCCGAATTTTTTGCCGGTGACCTCCGATCTGACGTGGAATATCGGGGTATAATACGTGTCAATTTAATTTAAATTTAAGCTGATATGACAATTAGACGACGTCGATTTGGGCTTTTACATAAAACGTTGTCGTTTTAATTTGTGCTCAAAACGACGGCGTTTTGAGTATCTCAATTCAAAATCGGGAGTTGGGTCTAGGGCACGATTCATTTTCATTCTGCAGATAAAATTTTCGACGAGTGATGCGATAGAGAGTGAGGTAGATCGAGGCGATAGGCGATAGACAGAGGGCACGTCGACGACGGCGAGAGAGGACCCAGCGGCGAAGATGATGATGGCGTCTGAGTAAGTTTCCAAATTTTTTTTTCTACCCTAACAATTCAGTCTTTCTTCCATAATGGCATACAACTAACAATTCAGTCTTTCTTCCATAATGGCATACAATTAACAGAAAAAGGCAGAAAATACTCACAATTTGCAACGGACATCGTAAAAATCGCCGTTGCAGGTTTGCCTCCGTAGTGGATATGTCGAGCTTGGGCTTCCTCTTGCATGAACAAAGAGGAAATCGAGCGAAATCCTCCTGTACTTGGGGGTCCGAAGAGGCTGAGGCAGAGGACGACATTCTTGGAGAATCAAATTTGCAGACCCAATTTTTTTCCGTTCAGAAAGCAGACGCAACTGTAGTTCGTCGAATTTGCAGACCAATTTATTTTTTTAAGTAGCCGGACACGTTTGCACTGCCGGCGTACACGTAATCAAAGCCGGCTGCCACGTTGAACAAAATTAGGGCGAATTTGAATTTCGGGGGAAAATTGGACAAAATCGAAAGGTGGTGTATTTAGAAGCTACTTTTAAAGGTCATGGGAAAAATCGAATTTGTCCAAAAGGTTATGTATTTAAAGTCCATTAACCCTATTTTAAAGGTTGTTCATATCTACATCAGCAAGAAAAAAATATAAAATGACATGTATTTTCCACGTCAGACCGGAAGTGGCCGGAGTAAAATTTCGGGAAAAATTCGGACAAAATTGAAAGGTGGTGTATTTTCATGCTACTTTTAAAAGTTATGAGAAAAACATAATTTGGTCTATAATTTATGAATTTAAAGTTGAGTTTTTTTTTAAAAAAAAAACTAGTTTTATCGCACATAACAATATAACATAACCCCTCTTACTCATGCTCATGGCAAGTGGCAAATGGGAATATGAGTACCTAGGTAGCGTTTTGTACAGTCAAGTGGTGTGGAGGTGATGTATCATCTATACATGTGTTGCATGAACAGAAACACTTGTGTTAACTCATATGGCCGTTTGGTTCGTCTAGAAAAAGTGGAGATGAGTAAAATGATTGTTTGGTATTTCTTCATCTCACTATTAAATAATGTATGTCTCAATATTACCCCTCATCTTTTAAAGGAGTATTTGGTTAATTGTTTATTTTGTGGACAATTTACACTTATGAATATAAGTGCAAATATAAAATGAGTACTCGATCAGTGAGTAGGAATAACAATCATATTTCACAACAATCATATTATGAATAAGAGAAAACTAATTATTTTATTTATATACATACATGGATCGATTTTGACACTCAAAATTTGATCATTTTACAAAATGTCAAAATACATTCAAGCATCCAAAATGTATAATTGTCCAAAAACCAAATTGTTCAATGCATCATACGCATCCAAAGGGGAGAATTAAACAAACAAACTAGTCAATTACAAGTACTTCATTTCCATCATCCACATCTACGACAACTTTTACATCTTCACTCGCCTCCACCTTCTTTTCTTCTTCGACACCCTTCACCAATTCGGGTGGCAACCATGCCACGTTTCGAACAAAAACACACTTCAGCATCGCGGTAGTGCCAACCGTATCTATGACCTCGAAGATGCAAGCATCGTCTTTACGTAGTTTGTTCTCCCATACGAACACTTTCCGGTCTCTAGGCCCAAACCGGTGCATGCTCCACTTCGGTACATTTCAACATCCCATGATTTTCCGTCGTGGGATATTACAACCTGCTTCGTGCCCTCCGGGATTTTACTAAGCACGTTTTGCGCAAGGTTCTACATACGCAAAGGGTCTTAATCAGAAAAAATGAATAAACAAAATGTACAAGTAGTTTTCATGGCGAATGCAAACTTACAATGGTGTACGAACCCGTAACATGGGACCTAGTGAGTATGATGTCGAAGAAGGGTTTTTGACCCGACAATACGCACGGGTCATCAATCACTACAATTAGAAAAACAAAGTGAATGCAGATTAGTAAATCAAAATCCAAAAGCATAATTACATAAACCATAGCAGAAGAGAAAATCACACTCACTTCCATCGGGAGGCTTCGGATACGAGTCATCCTCATCACTACTGCTTTCACCCACAATAAAAGTGAATTCTACATATAGAGATAACAAAGAACAATGTCAAGTCATGCAACACGCAAGAGATAAAAACAAGCTAGTTAATCAGGCGAAGAGCAGGGGTAAACCTTTTTGGTGACCTCCAGCTGAAGTGCTTGCCGAAGTCATAAAAGTAAACACTACACGAATACACCAACAGACACAAGATATATTCAATAATATTATTCAAGCAGTTCTGGTAAAATTATTAGAACATATATGAAACTGTAGTGACACTTACGGGCTTCGGCTGCTTTCTTAGAAGATAAAGTGGGTGGTGGTGGTGCTGGTACTAGAGTGAAATCGGGTGGTGGTGGGCGAGGAGAGAAACCGGGTGGTGGTGGGAGCGGAGAGAAACCGGGTGGGGGTGGGAGATGAGAGAAACCAGGTGGTGGTGGGAGATGAGAGGAACCGGATGGTGATTTGCTTCCGGAAGCCATTTCCAGATTACACAGAGACAAACTTCGCAACAAATCATAAAACCGAAACAAATACATAAAACAGAACAGACATTTTCTCAAATAATTTTGCAAATAAGAAAACAGACATTTTCTCATGAATAAGAAAACAGAACAGACATTTCTCAAGTCATTTTTGCAAACAAGATAGCAACAAATCAAAATGGACACAGAAACTAAAGGAGAATAGAAATTATTTGAAAAAAAATAAAAATGTAGCAAAATGGACACATGCAAAATTCATCCACAAACCAATATGAAACCAGAACAATCAAGCATAATTCTAGAAACAAATCGTTATAAAACCAAAAAAACACATGCAAGCAACAAATCATAAATAAAAAAAGAAGCCCTAAATGCATCAAACTAAGCTGACGCAGTAGTCAAGCAACAAACCAAAATAAGAGAAATCGCTTCAGGGAGAAATGGAAACGAAACGACGAAACAAAAAAGAGGACGAGAGAGATGACCTTCGGATACGAGTCAAGCAACAAATCAAAAAATGAAACGAAGAAACAAAGAATCACAGTAGTGAATGCAACGACACAGGGAGAAATCGCAAAATGCTTGAGAAAAATGGAAAAAAGTTCTCACGAGATTACCTGCGGCGTGACTTCGTTCACCCTAGGGTTTGTGATGGTTCTCTGCGTAAACGAGAGGTGGCTTCTCGACTTCTCCAATGAGAATCATTTCAGAAGAAATGGAAATGGAAATGGAAAAATGGGAGGAAGAGTGTGGTTTTGGTGAAATGAGGGTAGTAGAGTAAATTCCTTGTGAAAAGGCGCGTCATTGTAGACTAGAGATGATTTAACTCTCCCGTTTCGGGAGTTGACACAAATACAATGAACCCGGGTCTAAGACTTTATTACTGGGTTTTTTACTTTTTCGATAATATTACCAAACGGGCACTTGAATCAACTCATGTGTCTTTAAGTGTCATACCAAACTCTACCTAAAGCGATAAGGTTCCCATCCCAACTGTCCACATAACAAATTTTCCCATTTTCAGACAAATAAATAATTATAATAAATTATAAACATAAATATAAAACTTGAATGTTAGCCCCCTCCTAACCCACACCATATGCAACCAACTCACATTATTTTCATCTTCCAATCCCCATTCTCTCTCTCTCTCTCATCTCAGAGGAACTGAAGCTGTTTAGGTGGTACATTAAACAACAAGTTTTGAACTGCTATAGTTATATACATATAAAAAGAAATACTACTAAGAAATGAAGTACTGTATATATTTGCTTTGTTGAAATCAAGAAAAAGGAATTAGTTTTGTCGTAGGGCCGATGAATTTGTAGTACTAAAGAGTTTCAATTATGAATTCTTGTCTATTGCTCTTTTTTTACACTTTTCTTCTGTTTTCTCTTTGAAGGTACACTGTCAGAAATATCAAAATACACACAGAAATTGCAGAAGGCTTGAATATCGGAAAAAAGGATGTTTCCAGAAAATGCTTCTGAGTTAACTCAATCTGAGTCAAACAGCTTCTCCCAGAACGGCGTCTCCGCCGCCGCGGCATCGGCGCTGGCGATGGAGTTGCAGCACCAGCTCGAGATCGAGCAGTGCTACGGCAGCAAAAGCGGCGGCGAAATTGGGGATATGGTGCCGGAATCCTCCAACTGGCAGGAGATGGGCGGTTTCGACGGCGAGAATGGGCATCACCACAATTCCGCAGTCGATTTCAGTCAAATCTACGCTGCTGCTACAGCTTCCATGGTTCCTCCGCCCCGGTGCTCGCCGTCGTCTCTCCTCCCCAACTTCTCCCAGAAATCGCCGGCCGCTTTCATGGCTTCCCTAGGGCTGCTGGGAGAAGCAGACGGAAACGGCGTCATTTACGACCCTTTGCTGCCGCTGAATCTGCCCCCTCACCCCCCTTTACTAAGAGAGCTTTTTAATTCGCTGCCGGATGGGGGTGGGCTTTACACACTTGGAAGCTCCAGCAATGGAGGCTTCTTCACTAATGGCGCCGATGAAAGAGAAGGTCTGTATCAGAACGCCGCCGATCGAGTTTTCGAGTTTACTGCAGGAGCAGAAATCGGCAAACATATAAATGGAGTTGTTAAGGATGCTAAACATTACCCCACGGAGAAGCACAGAAGAGTTCTTCTCAGCGACAAGTATGAAGCTCTGAGATCACTCATTCCTTGTCAAAATAAGGTAACGGAAACCCTAAAAAAAATTCATTCCTTGGATTTCCGATTCCGTAGCAAAATTGAAATAATAATAATTATAATAATAATCTGGTAACGATGGGCGAAGAAGGACAGAGCTTCAATCGTGGGCGACGCCATAGATTACATCAACGAGCTGAAGAGGACGGTAGCGGATCTAAAATGTCTGGTGGAGAAGAAGAGGTGCGCGAGAGAGAGGCTGAAGAGGCCTAAAACGGAAGAAAACGGTAGCGAATCGAACACGGATCCGTACAACGGATCCTCACTCCGAAGCTCATGGCTGCACCGGAAGTCGAAGAACAGCGAGGTGGACGTCCGAATCGTCGACGACGAAATCACGGTGAAGCTGGTGCAGCAGAAGAGGATCAACTGCCTACTCTTGGTCTCCAAAGTTCTGGATGAGTTGCACCTGGATCTTCACCATGTTGCTGGAGGGGTAGTCGGTGATTACTACAGTTATCTTTTCAACTCCAAGGTTTAACATTTCATCCTTCAATTATCTACTGAATTTACATATTTCTGGGAAATAATTTTGTTTAATTTATGATTTTGCAGATTTGTCAAGGCTCGATCGTGTATGCAAGTGCAGTGGCGAACAAGCTCATAGATGCGGTGGACAAACAGTATGCTGCAGTTCCACAAGTTTCAAGCAGCTACTAGCTAGGTAAATTATTATATAAGGATCGATCGATCGATCGATCTTGAAAAATTACTTAAATCATGATATAGGATTGCGATTGGAGGTTTGAGCTTAGGTTAGGTGAAATGCTTAAAATAGTTTTGTCCCGTTTTCGGGGCGGAGCCATAAGAATATCATGGCGGCCGGGGGCTGAGTCTCATGTCCTTGATTTTAAACAACAAAATTGTGTACTATTTGTCCACCATATACAATACAGTGTATAATTTTATAGTGTCGACTTTTACACTAAAATGTACACAATATACAATACGTTCATAATTTTATACTACTACTACCTCCATGGCTCCATCTCATATAAATAGCTCAACTTTCCTTTTTGTTCCATCTCATTTATTAGTTCCATTCCTAATATGATAAAAAATACTTGGTCTCTCTCCATATAATTAATTACAACCACACAATTTTTTTTAATATTTATATCCATCTCATATGGTGCTACTTTGATGAGACGGAGGTAGTACGAACAAAACAAAAAAGATGGTGCCGAGGGTTTAAGCCAGCCAGCCCTTACATGGCTTTGGCTCGGCCACTGATCCCGTTTCTGACCTAAAACAAAAACACAAGAAGTGAAGAGAAGAGATCAAAAGAAGAGAATCAAGAAAGGAAATCAGTGAGTCAAAGTTGTGGCAGAGTTTCTTAAAATAGGCATGCATTAGTACACATAAAATCTTGCTTTCTAACAGATGCTTCATTAATAGAAAGTAAGGTGCTGGTTGTGTTTGTACCAAGTCTACCTAGCAACTAATTATTAGTAGTAGTACCCCCAAATAGTGTAGACATCTGTTTCATTTGATACCATGGCATGGAGTATCATCTTTGAAATCATGTTTTTCACCATTCATACTGTTCCACGATATGGCTAAACATCTAAATTTCGATTAATGCCTTCGATTCCATGTGCTTCGTATCAACTTTAATTTGGTTTTAATTAAATTGACCATTTTAATTTCCCACTGAATGACCTAAATTTTATATTCTTGGATGTATGATTTATAATCCTAATTAACCATGTTTTGCAGGGAGCTTTAATTTGTTGCACACGGAGACTTGAGGTTAGTTAAAGGAAGATTTGAATTAGGGTGCGGTAGTGAAGTTGCATAAATATCTCTTATCTTATGCTATGTATTGATTAATTAATACAGTATCAAACAATTTCGATCTCCTAGTAATTTTATTGCATACGTTGGTGATCTACTTCATTTATTTGACAAGTGTAATGCTACATTAATTTTCATTTGTCATCCTCTATTATCAAATGATGTGACATCTTCGATTGCCTTAATAGATGAACGATACGTGCCAAGTTTTAGGATTTATATTTTCCAATGCAAGGGTTAAGGTATATTACTCCAGAGCCGAAGTCAAGAACTCTGGACATTAACAAGCGCATCAAAGGGACTCCGGCATGACCGAAGTCCCCAGTACTAAAACACTTGTAATTTTTCGGCTATTTTAGATTGTGTAACGACGTGGGTGACGTGTCCATGCACGATCCTCACCCACGTCCCAAGTTGCCAATAACTGCTCCCAAGCGGTTAAGTCCAGCCTTGCTGGGCCTGCCGGCCCAGCCCTATTACCTTAGGTGTATAAATAGCACCTTTAGCTGATTAGGAAGTTTACAAACTCTCGATTATTGTACTCTACATCAAAGCAATACAAAAAGCATACTATTTTCCCCCGTGGACGTAGATTTACTTCAGTAAATCGAACCACGTAAATCTCTCGTGTTCTTTATTTTCTGTCATTAATTACTTATGAAAATCTGCACTCGATCACTGGCGCCGTCTGTGTGAAACTAGAAATTTGTGACGTGCAAGTTTCCGGTTGAAGTAACGATGGCAGGAACTAGTAGAGCATACAACACGCGCAACAACTCCCGCGCCCATGATCATGAAGCCAGTACCAGTCAGCACCGGCGACGGGGGAAAGAACCTGTTCGTGAGAATAGAAATCCTTCCCTCAGCACTTCCAGAACTGACCAGCCGCAAAGCCAACAGACTGGTCAGCCCAGCCTTGACGAGGCTGTGCGGCGTTTCCTTGCTGAAAAGGAGGCGGAGTTCCTGGACTTTCTCCGGAGAGGACAGAACCCTCCTCCAAATTCAGCAAGGAGTCCAACCCCCCACAATTCTGTAAGGGGGCCAACTCCGCCACCTCCTCCACCTCATCATGACGAAGCCGAAGCCTCCTCCCACCATCCCCATCCTGGAGGCCACCAGAATGAAAACCACTCCGGTCACCGAAGCGGACACCATGAACAACATCGTTCTTCGCCTCGCCAGCATGAGCGGAACCGCTCCCCGCCTCGCCACCACCATGAGCGGAACCACCCTCCACCACGCAATCTTGTCCCTGTAATTCCAAACAACAGCTTTGCCATGTACGGAGCCCTGCGCACTCCGTATTCTGATGACATCATCCGGACTCCTCTCCCAGATGGCTACAAGGTCCCGCCGTTCACCTAAGACGGACTGGCGGACCCCCAAGACTTCCTTGGACGTTTCCAGTGGAATTGCAACAACCAAGGCCTCAACGAAGTCCATATGTGCAAGCTATTCCCGGAGTTACTTGTCGGGAATGCCAGGAAGTGGTTCGATAGCCTGCTCTGCAGCAGCATCCACTCATATCTAGAACTGATGGAAGCCTTTTACAGAAGGTTCTTCCAAAAAGTCGAAGTCCGCATCACTCCGGCTTAGTTACTCTCCATCTGTCAGGGTCGTGGTGAAAAGATAAGCGACTTCATGACACGATTCAACCAAGAGTGCCTACAAGTAGAAGACATCAACGATCTACTTGTCATCTCGGTATTTCAAAATGGAATTCTACCAGGAGCTCTTTACAAAAAGCTCGTGAAAAGCAGTCCGCGAACCACGCAGGAGATGTGGGCCATTGCGGACCAGTTCGCCCGTGCAAACGAGGCGGACAGAAGAAAAAGATCCCTGGACAATCTAGTTTGGGGTGACAGGAAAAGAACTGAAGAATGAAGCAAGCAAGGGCGCCAAGCCCGAAGCACCTTTGAGAGACTAAGGGTTCCAGCCCAATCCCGGTTGGGACCCCGTCCTAATCCGGAGAGGCCGCAGCCACCACCGCAGACTCAGTATGCGCCCTTGACGAAGCCAAGGGCCGAAATCCTCGAACTGCATCCAGCAATGTTCAAGAAGCCAAAGCCGATGACGAAGTCCGCCGCTCGCCGGAATCAGGACAAATACTGCCTCTTCCATGAAGACCATGGTCATGA
>JAOWBJ010178079.1:0-11473 GCA_028566335.1 Monarda citriodora | reverse complement strand
TTGATAGACGACTTCGTCTTCCCAGCAGGAAGAGCGTCAATCGCCTGTATGACTCCGTCGTAGCGGACTTCGTCATCAACCCCCTCGGGATCATGCTGTTTTTGTTTCTTCTCGGTGGGGGGAGCACAGCCGGACTTTTCTTGTCGCTTCTTGTCGGCTTGCTGTCGGGCTTGGTACTTTTTTAGCTTTCCGACTTTGACCAAAGTGTCAATGTTCGCAGCCAAATTATAGCACTCCTCCATATCATGTCCATGATCTTCATGGAATAGACAGTACTTGTCTTGATTCCAGTGGGAGGCGAGTTTTGCCATCGGCTTCGGTTTCTCAAACATGGCCGGATGCAGTTCGATAATTTCAGCCCCCGGCTTCGTCAAGGGCGTGAATTGTGCCCCGGATGATGGCTTCGGTTTTTCCGGATTCGATCGGGGTCCCAATCGGGATTGGGCAGGGACCCGAAGTCTGTCAAAGGCGTTCCGGGATTGGCCTTGATCTTCGGGTCTCTTTTTGTCACTCCGGGTGGTGTTTAATAATCTCTTTCTGCGGTCCACTTCGTCAGCTCGGGCGAATCGGTCCGCAATCGCCCACATCTCTTGTGTGGTTTGCGGGTTTTTCATAACTAGCCATCTGAAGAGATTTCCCGGTCGGATCCCACTTTGGAATGCAGAGATTACCAGCAAGTCATTGATAACTTCGACTTGCAGGCATTCCTGGTTGAAACGCGTCATAAAGTCGCTTAGTGTTTCTTCACAACCTTGGCAGATAAAGAGTAGTTGGACCGGAGCATCTCAGACTTTTGGAAGAACCTTCGGTAGAAGGCCTCCAACAAGTCTAAGTAAGAGTGGATGCTGCCTACGGGCAGACTGTCGAACCACTTCCTAGCGTTCCCGACAAGGAACTCCGGGATTAGCTTGCACATGTGGACCTCATTGAGGCCCTGTTTGCTACAATTCCATCGGAAACGTCCGAAGAAATCTTAAGGGTTCACTAATCCGTCATAAGTGAACGACGGGACCTTGTAACCATCCGGTAGAGGAGTCCGGATGATTTCGTCCGAATACGGAGTACGAAGGGCTCCGTAAGCAGCGAACCTGTCCAGAACTTCCGGAGCAGGATGACGTGGAGGAGGGAAATTTCCCTCCTGATGAGGACGAGGAGGGGAACGATTCCGCTCATGCCCCTGGTGAGGACAGTGAGGGGAATGATTCCGCTCATGCCGGCGCGGCGGGGGATGCGCCTGGTGTCCACTTCGGTGGACAGAGTGAGGCACGCTCCGGTGACCTCCCTGATTGGGTTGGTGAGAGAAGGCTTCGGCCTCTTCTTCACGTGGAGGAGGTTGAGGAGGAGGAGTTGGCCCCCTTGAAGAATTACGAGGGTTCGGTCCCCTTGCTGAATTGGAAGGGGGTCCTGTCCTCTCCGAAAAAAGTCCAAAAACTCAGCCTCCTTTTCAGCAAGGAAGCGTCGGACAGCTTCGTCAAGGTTGGGCTGTCCGGAGTGCTGACTCTAGGACGGGTCAGCGTTAGTGGGAGGTTCCTGCCTTCCTGAGCAGGCTCCTTGTCCCGTCGTCGATGCTGGCTGGTGCCAGCTTCGTGGTCGTTAGCGCGTGGGTTGTTGCGCATATTGTACGTTCTTCTGTTTCCTGCCATTGATAACTCGACTGAAAATTTGCACGTCACAAATTTCTAGTTTCCCACAGACGGCGCCAGTGATCGAGTGCAGATTTTTAGGGAGTAATTAATAAACAGAAAAATATTAAAGAACACACAAGAATTTACGTGGTTCGATTTACTCAAGTAAATCTACGTCCACGGGGAGAGTAAGTATACTTTTATTGCTTTGAGCTGATTACAATAATTGAGAGTGCGTAAAAAATACTATCTCCTAGAAGTGCTATTTATACACATAAAATAGTTGGGCTGGGGCTATAGGTCCAGCAAGGCCGAGCCCTAACCGTTTCCGAGCGGTTAGTCACAGCATGGAGATCGTGGGCAAAGAACGTGGGTGGAGATCGTGCACTGACACGTCACCCACGTCGTTATGCCGGGTGGAGATAATCCCAAAAATTACTAAGTGTTGACAACCTAGAGGCCTTCGGCTATGCCGAAGTCTCTTCGTCGCATAAGGAGCTCCGACTGTGCCGAAGTCCTTTTATGAAGCTTTGTCACCAATTGGATGACTTTGGCTCCGATAAAGATTGTCTTCATTCGGTATTTGTGATTTGCTTACTTTCATGCTAGACTGCCGAAGCGCTTTCACGGGTCCGAAGCGAAGGATAACTTGGACCGACTCCTCAAGCTATTAATGGGCCGAAATTTATTGCGCTTTATCCGTTGGGCTTGAGGGGTTTTGGCCGTATCCCATCAATGAACATTTTTGTTATTCAATATGAGCACTCGAAATTTATCAATAATAATTCCTCCAACTTTCTAATAATAATAAAAAAAATCCATGAAAAGTCTCATGTTATATACGTCGACTTAAACTAGTGTGGTGCTCGCGCGTTGCGGCAGGAAGAATTAAACATAAATTGTGTTTATATTGAAATGTAAAGTGACCGAATACGAACTTTTGGATAAGATAATATATGACTGAATTTAAAGAACACAAGAGTTTACGTGGTTCGATTTACTGAGTAAATCTACGCCCACGGGAGGAATATGAGCGCTCGTGTATTGCTTTGATATGTAGATTACAAGATAAAGAGACTCTAAAAAGATCTAGCTATCTAACGTGTTATTTATACACTTGGATTAGCTAGGGTTGGGCTTGCAGGCCCAATAAGATCGGATGTAACTGCCTTGAAGTAGTTACCGGTACTTGAGAACGTGGGTGGCGGTGGCGGACGTGCATGTACACTTCACTGTTGTGTAACGGCTAATCGTACAAGTAATAGACAAGTTACAAGTCTAAGAATGAGTCGCTTCGTACATCACTCCGGAGAAGCCAGAGTGGATAATACTGTGCTACTCGTATTAGAGCCGAAGTGAGTTGCGTTGTCTTGATTCGGTTTGAGAGCTTTCGACCGGAGTGCATTACTGAACTGCTCTTGTTGATAGGTCGTAATGGGTTGGGCCGATTCTCTCTAGCCTGTGTTGTTAATGGGCCAAATTAAATGGGCCTTTCCATTGGGCTTGAGAGTTTTGGGCCATATCCCATCACTACCCCTCCCAAAAAGTGAGGTAATGTCGTAGGACAACTCGTGTCGGGTATTACGGAGTCTTGGTCACTTCGGGATTTTTGGACAATTCGGGATTGCTGTATAGTTCCTCGAGCAGGCATTCTGATCTGCGGAGTATCGCCTAGCACTTCGAACTTGTTGTGTGAGCCGAAATGATTGGGCACTTCGACATGGCCGGAGTTAAGACCATGCTGACGTGGACAAGCGTACAGTATACGCTTCCGCATTTAATGCGAAGATTCGAATCCCGAAAAAGTGGGATACGAATCGGCGCAAGTTTTTGGATAAAACTCCCTTTCTCTTTCATTCCAAACTTTTCCGTCATCTCTTTCACGCGTATACTCTATATCTGCAGAATCATCTCCGAAAATTACTCTGTGATCCGCATCTCTTGTTAACAAGTAAGTCATGTCTTCATCCTCAAGTTCTGTGTCGGGTAGTGATGATAGGGGGGATTGTAAAATGATAGAAATACCCCAACCCAGTATTAGTGGCCGGAAAAAGGCGGTGTTGACACCGTTTGGTCATTTCTGGTTATGTCTGACCGACGAAATCGCAACAACGCTTTATCACTTCTATGATTTGCCGGGGGAACCGTAATTGTGCCTTCTAGGGATGATAGGGCGGACTTTCCAGATGAGAGTTATGAATCGGTTTACGAGGCCTGGTTAGAGTGCGGGCTTTGGTTTTCTTTACATCCGGTCTTCGTAGAATTGTTAGATAAGTTTAAGTTACCCCTAGGTCAAGTGACTCCGAATTCGTGGAGGCACTTGACTGCCTTAGCTGCCGAAGTGAAAAAGACCGGGCACGAACTGACCTTAGACTTAGTGCTAAGGTTTTTTCAATTTAAGAGGAAGGGGTCCTGGTTTTACTTGACCCCTATTAATACTTTTAAGGCCAAAACCAAGACCAAGTGGCCCAAGTGGCAAACCTGGTTTTTCTTTTACAATAGGACCAGGGCTACCGAATTCAACTAGGTTGTGTCTCCGGTGCGAAATCCTCCGAGTGTACCCTTAGGCGAGCTCGAAGAAATGATCAAGAAAATTCTGATGGTAACACAAGTATACCCGGAGTGCGAGCTCGTCCGGGGTGCAATCGATTTCTCGTCCAGCGATGACGATAATACTGAGGGTGAGGGTTGTTCTGGTCTTGTATAGTATCTTTTTCAATAAAGTCCTTGTGTAACTTTTGTCTTTGTCTGCAGTGAATATGCTGAAGCAATTTAGTGGGTCTTCAGCCGAGAAGAAGGGGCCGAAGAGGATGAAGTACTCGGAGGTGGCCGCTGTGGCCAAGGAGACGAAGAAGCGGAAAACTACCGCCACGGCCGCACTGCCCGTTACTGCACCAGTGCCGAAGTCACTTACTTCCTCGTCTGCCTCTTCCGAGAGGACTCAGGATGAGGGTCGGAAGAAGAGCTCCAAGTTCGTTGCTCTCCCACTGCCCCGGCTTGACGAACTGCCGGTGGCTTCTGTCTTTGGGGGCCCTGTTGCTGAGGCCTTGATGTGGCCGGAGAATATCGCCGAGGTACTGTACTTCGGTTGAAAGGATTATCACTACAGCACTGCAAAATTACTTGTTGGTGTAGTCCTAATGTTGCGTTTGTTTTGCAGAAACTGGAGGCGATGTCCTGAGTCCTTGCGGCCGAACTGCAAAAAAGTGCCGCGGAATACCGGAGGGTTGAACAGTCCTTGGCTCGGGCCAAGGACAATGTGTTGAAAGCAAAGGACGATGCCGCTAAAAAGGCATCGGAGGCTAGAGCTTTTGAAGCAGCGTTGGGCCGCGCCACGGAGAAGGTGGCCACAGCCGAAGCTGAAGTGCAGGCGGCGAGGGCCGAAGCCGGAGTCTTGAAGACTCAGCTGGAGCTGTTGACAAGGCAGCGTGAGCAAGAGGCAGCCTTGGCAGCCGCGACCCAAGGCGAGGTTCTCTGTGTGTACACGGAGAAACTTTTTGCGAGCCAACAGTTCGCCGCTTTTGTGGGCGGGCTGAGCCGGATTTTGAGCGAGAACCGCGATGCCGAACCAGAGGTGGTGTTCTCGCTTTACGCGAGGGAGATGGATGCACGTCTCCAGAGCCTGCCTCTTCTTGAGGCACTTGCAACGTCTCCGGTGCCGCTCACTGCCGAAGCGGTTCGTGCTTGTAGCGTGGACCGCGATGAGCTTGTTGAAGGGCTCTTGGCGACGGTCGGTCCGGTATCGCCTGCGCTGGTGATGCCCGAAGCAGCGGGTGAGGAGGAAGCGGAGGGAGAGGATGAGCCGTAGTCTCCGGAGGATAATGGCCCTCTCCGGCAAAGGATCAGGAGCAGTTGTGGCTAAATCTGGAGAACATTCCGGTTGTGCATGAAGAGGCTCACACCGAACCGTCGAAGACTAACGAAGAGGCAGGGGGTGCTAATGCTGAAGTATGAAAACTCCCCTTCTTTTTTCTTTTTTAGTCTAGGCTCAATGAATTAGTACTTCGTTCTTGATGCCCGCTCCTTGTACTTCTCTTATTTGTCAATGAAGAAATTTGTTTGCACTGCAACTTGCGCAATTTATGCTTTTATTCCTTCTGCTTTTATTTCTGTAGCCTACTGCTTCATTTCCTATATCTTGGGACGCCGAACTGAAAGAGTTACTCCGTATTCTTAACTCTAAGGAATTAGAGATTCTGCACTGGAAAAAGCTTTGCTCTTCGGCTTTAGACGAAGCGGAAAGCCGAGCTCGTGCTGATCAAATCAAATATGACGAAGTGCTTGCCCAAATGGTTGAACTGAAGATCACTCTCAAAGACATGAAGGCCGAGTTTAAAGTACTGAAAGAAGAGAATGATGAGTACGGCGAGTTCATCCGCCGTAGTGGTGGGATAACAATTACTCGAAGTGTTTTTTTTTTTTTTTTAACCTTGGCAATGTAGTCTTATACCTTCTATAGAAGATTTTGACTTTATTGTCTTCGGTATTTTCTCGAAAAGGGGGCCAACCTCTTGAGATGGGATTGTGTTGTGCATAAATGGGACTTCAGACATATGCATGAATGATTAATAATAATGAGAAATTGAAAGGCAAATGCTAAAAGAATGGAAGTAAAATTTTATAAAAAAAGTGACCAAAATATACAAAAAACCGGACTGAAAATATAAGACCGAACTGACACAAATAACCTAGAGAAACTGGACTTACATGGATGACCGAACTGACATTTTGTGTAGTGAACCTATGATTTTTGGTGAGATTAGATGATGAATAGAGAGAAGATAGAGGAAGTTAGGGAGAGAATGGAGGAAGAGCCGAGAGAGAGATAAAAGGAGCTATTACATTTCTTGCTTGAATAATTGAAAGTAATACAATATAAAGGCCACAATGTGTTCCACAAACTTGGCCAAGAAGAAACTGTTAAAATTGCTAAACTAAATGTGCTTCATAAATAGCACTTTTGTAAATGAAATAACAATTTCAACTTAACTCTTTTTTTTTATGCAAGACATGCTAATCTTCCCAACTTCATCTCCAACACTCTCCACTAATTCGACTACGCATTGACCAATGTCGATCCCTTTTACTTCAAACCATCACCACCATATTTCACGCCGAAGAGGGCCATGACATTTTGCCCATCTATACATAGTACTTTTTGAGGTTTGTAACATGCCAAGTTTGGGGAACTTGTTCGCCGAACATGTAGGCCAATCTGTATGACCCTTTGCCGAGAACTTCGCTAACCCGATACGGTCCTTCCCAAGTGGCTTCGAGCTTGCCAAGCTTCTCTGCTCGACTCACTTTGTTGTTTCTCAGAACGAGATCATCCACTTGGAATTTTTGCGTTTTCACCCTTTGGTTGTAATATCGGGCTACTTGCTGCTTGTACTAGGCTATTTTATTAAGGCAAGTTCCCTCTTTTCTTCGGCGGGATCAAGTTCAGCTCTGAGTCCTTCATCATTCGCTTCGGTGTCGAATTTTATCGTGCGAGGACTAGGCATGCCGATTTCAACCGGAATGACCACTTGGGTGCCATATACTAAGCTGTACGGTGTTTCACCATTTGTGGTTCTTGAGGTGGTTCGGTACGACCATAGGACTTGTGGAAGGTTTTCTACCCACAGTTCTTTAACTTGGTCTAGTCGAGTTTTCAGCCCCTTGACTATGGTGCGGTTTGTGACTTCGGTATGACCGTTTGCTTGAGGATGAGCGACCGAAGTGAAACGTTGTTGGATCTTCAACTCATGTCACCATTCTTTGAACTTTTTGTCCGTGAATTGGGTACCATTGTCCGAGACGAGGACATGAGGTATGCCAAAGCGACATGCTATGTTCTTCCAGACGAAGTCAAGGGCATTTGCGCTTGTTATCTTGTATAGTGGTTCGGCCTCGACCCACTTTGTAAAGTAGTCTATCGCTACGATTAGGAATATCATCTGCTCTCGGAGCTTTTTCCAATGGTCTCACAATGTCGATGCACCACCGCATAAAAGGCCAAAGACTTTGCATGGTGGCTAGATCGGTCTGTGGCACTCTTGGAACATTAGCATGGACCTGACACTTCGGACATTTCTTGACAAGGGTGACTGCGTCTTAGACGAGGGTTGGCCAATAATACCCCCACCTCATTAATTTTTTGGCTAAGGCTCGGGCTCCAATATGGCTTCCGCATGATCCCTCATGGACTTTTTTCAGGATGTAATCCGTTTCGTCCGGTCCTATGCATCGTTGCAACGGTTGTAGGTAGGACTTTCTATAGAGGGTTCCTTGATGAAGTTCGTATCGAAGTGATCTGCACAATATCTTCCTTGCCTCAAGCTTATCTTCCGGCAGTTGCCCCTTGTCCAGATATTCAAGTATGGGAGTCATCCACTTCGGTGAAGTTGTGACCATTTGCACTTCAGTCGTAGCATCAATGCTTCCGTGCAATGATTCTCTACCTTTGAACTTTGTGATGAGGCCAATTTACTTAGAATATCTGCTCGGCTGTTTTGCGCCCTTGGGATGCAATTTATCTGGAAATACGAAAAACCTTGTTGGAGATTTCGGACTTTCTCCAGGTATTTTTTTCATCTTTTCCCCTCGAACTTCACTTGTGCCGATTATGTGACCCACTACAACTTGTGAATCACTGTGAATCTTGATGGACTAGATGTTGAGACTTTGAGCTAATCTAAGTCCGGCAAGAAGTGCTTTATACTCCGCTTCATTATTTGTGGTGGGAAATTTGTACCGAAGTGGATAGGTCACTTCGTGCCCATCCGGTGCGATTAGTAGTATACCAGCTCCGCTTCCAGTTTTGCCGGATGCTCCATCCACATATATTATCCAATAATTCTGTGGTCCTTTTCGGGAACCTCAGGTGTTTTTTCGGACATTTCGGTTACTACCGGAATGACTTGATCAAATTTGGCCTCAACCAAGACATCGGCTAAGGCTTTTCCTTCTATCGCCGTTCGGGGTAGTTACTCGATGGAATGCTCTCCCAATTCTATCGCCCACATTGCTATTCTTCCGGATGCTTCGGGTTTAGTTAGGACTTGCCGAAGTGGAAGGTCATTGAGAACATGTATTGTATGAGCGTAGAAGTACGGTCGCAACCTTCTTGCCACATTCACTAAGGCCAGTGCTATCTTTTCCAAAGGTTGATACTGAGTCTCTGGACCTCTTAGCGCTCGGCTTATGAAGTAAATGGGATGCTGCCGCCGACCATCGTCTCGTACGAGTACCACGCTGATCGTTTCATCCGAAGCCGCTATGTACAAAGAGAGAGCCTCGGCTTCCTTTGGTACGGATATTATAGGGTGTTCGGCTAGGTATCTCTTGAGTTCTTCAAAAGCTTTCCTTTGCGCTTCTCCCCACTCGAACTTCGGGGCCTTTTTCAATATTTGAAGAAGGGTAGTTGCTTCTCTACTGCTTGAGAGAGGAAACGGTTCAGTGCGGCTAGACATCTGGTTAGTCGCTACACATCATGGATTGAGTTCGGCCGGGTTGGCCTTGAGTCCTTCTTTAGATACCCAACATCCCAGAAATTTTCCAGAATCTACCAAGAATGTACATTTATGGGGATTGAGCTTAAGATTGGCTTGCCGAAGTACGTCGAGGGTTGTTTGAAGGCCGTTCACGCATTCGGAGATGCTCTTACTCTTGACGACGATATCGTCGACGTATACTTCAACAATCTTGTCGATGTGATGCCGAAAGAGCTTGTCCACCATCCTTTGATATGTGGCTCCGACATTTTTCAACCTAAACGGCATTTTTATAAGCAAATATGCCGAAGTTAATGATAAAAGCAGTTTTTGAAGCATCTTCTTCATTCATTAACACTTGGTGATAACCTTTGTACAGATCAAGAAAACTAAAAATTTCGAAGCCTACTAAGGCTTCAACTTTCTTATCTATGTTGGGGAGTGGGTAACAGTCTTTGGGACAGTGCTTGTTATGATCAGTATAATCTATGCACAGCTGCCACCCCCTTCTTTTTTCTTGATCATAACCGGATCGGCTATCCAAGTCGGATACTTCACTTCGAAAAGGACTTCGGCTTTCAGCAGCTGATGGACTTCATCACGGATGACCTGATTCTTTTCTGCCGCGAATAGTCTTTGCTTTTGTCTGATCAGCCGGACTGCGGGATCGATGTTTAGGCGGTATGTGATTAGGTCCGGAGACACTCCCGTCATATCCAGCGGAGACCATGCAAAGACATCTCTGTAAGCCCTGAGGAGTTGGATTATTTGATTCCAGAATTAAGTTGTTCCGGCAAATCCGACCTTGACAGTCCGGGTAGGATCGTCTTCGTACAGTTGTACTTCCATGGAGTTCGGTCCCGGCTGTATATTTTCCAACTCCTCAGGCTGATGTGGTTGCTATGCCTGATAATGCCGAACTGGGGGTTCGGCACTTTTGAGAGCAACGTGCATGCACTCCTTTGCCCTCTTTTGGTCTCCTCGGATGGTTGCTATTCCTCCCTTGGTGGGAATCTTGACCATCAGGTGGTATGTGGAGCATACTGCCGGACTGAGTTGAGCCAGTCTCTTCCGAGGATGATATTGTACGGAGACCGAGCTTTTACTATGAAAAACCCAATCATCATAATAGAACTGGTGCGAGCTTTCCCTACAGTGATGGGAAGGCTGATCATTCCCTCTGGACAACTGTCCTCTTGCGCGAAGCTCTTTAGGGGGGTGAGGCCGGATTCATTCTTGCTGGATCGATCTCCAGCTTGTCAAAGCATTCCTTGAAAAGAATGCTGACTGAAGCGCCAGTACCCACAAAGACCCTATGGATCAGTTTATTCGCCACTCAGGCTTGAATGACGATGGTGTCTTGGTGCGGCAAAATGGCCGGCACCGGATCAGCATCGGAGAAAGTGATGACTTCCTCCTTTTTCAGGGGATTGTGAGCCGGCTCTTCTCGGTTTGAGCCTCGGGACTCCGCCTTTAGGGATGATTTCGTCTTCCCAGTTGGGAGGGCGCCAATCGTCTGGATTACTCCATCGTATTGGAGTTCATCGTCATCTCCTTTGGGATCCTGTTGCTTCTACTTCTTGTCCTTAGGGGGAGCACAGTTTGTCTTCCCCTATCTCTTTTTTTCGGCTTGTTGATGTCGGTCTTGGTATTTTTTTTGAATACTCCTGCTTTCACAAGAGCATCGATGTCACCAGCCAGGTTACGACATTCTTCCATGTCATGACCGTGGTCTTCGTGGAAGAAACAGTACTTGTCATGGCTTCGGCATGCTGCTGATTTAGTCATCGGGTTCGGTTTTTCAAACATCGCTGAATGGAGTTCGAAAATTTCCGCCATTGACTTAGTCAGTGGCGCATATTGAGGCTAGGGCTGGGGCTTTTCCGGATTGGGATGAGGTCCCAATCGGGATTGTATCGGAGTCCTTTGCAGTCTTTCGAAGGCACTCCTGGACGAGCGCCCCTGGTCGCTGCGATCCTCATTCTTTTTCTTATCATCCCGGACTGAATTGTCCATGGTTCTCTTTTTTTTGTCCGCCTCATCAGCATGGGCGAACCGATCCGCAATGGCCCACATATCTTGGGTAGTCTGCGGATTGTTTTTCACGAGCTCTTTGTAAAGAGCTCTTGGCAAGATCCCATTTTGGAATGCCGAGATCACAAGTAGATCATTGATATCATCTACTTGGAGGCACTCCTGGTTGAAGCGCGTCATGAAGTCGCTAATCTTCTCGTTGCAACCTTGACGGATTGACGGTAGTTGTGCCGAAGTGGCTCTAGCTTCAACCTTTTGGAATAACCTTCTGTGGAAGGCGTCCATCAAATCGTTGTATGATCTGACACTGCCTCGGGGCAGGCTGTCAAACCATCTCCT
>JAOWBJ010177969.1:0-11473 GCA_028566335.1 Monarda citriodora | reverse complement strand
TTGGGTCAATTGACCCCTAATGTTTTTATGCATTTTATTCCTTTAGCCGTAGAGAGTCATAGGCTAGGGATTCCTTTATCGTAGAGACGATCTTTCGGTTTTTTCAATTCAAAAGACTCGGGTCTTGGTATTATTCTTCTCCCCTCCTCAGCTTCAAACCATAAATCAAATCCAAACACCCCGTGTGGCAGAATGATTTTGTTTTCTGCTCGGGTACTGGGGCTCCACACTTTCCGTGGCGTGAGCGCCGTATAGGTCGTGTTGCCGTAGAGGGCGTAGGTGATGTCAAGGCTGGGTTGGAAGAGCTCGGCATCTTTTCACGAGTCTACGTCGAGCATGAGCTCGCAGATGCCGGGCTCTGAGCCCCGGTTCCCGAGGGTGAGGCCGGTTGTATGTGCTATATGTTTCTGATTTTCTTGTTTCTTTGCTATCTGCTATGTAACCTATTTCTGTTCTTCTTTTGTGTAGTGGCTTTGTGGCAAGCCGCGCAGGGTAAGGTTAGGGAGGAGAAGAGGAGGGAATCCAAGAAGCGGAATCCTACGGTCTCTTTGCCCGGCGACCTTCATGCTTCAAAAAAGAGCAAGTCCGTTACCTTGGTGGCGACCGTGGTTTCTTCTTCTCTCGTCTCTTCGGAGAGAAATCCTCCCATTTCCGACCCCTCTATTTGGGTGCCGAGGACCTCTCGGCAGCTCGCCTTCCCTACTGCTCCCGTCCTGTGTGCCGCGGGGGCTGAGCCTGTGACCGTTTTTTCTACCCTCTCCGAAGTCGCGGGCTGGCGACTTAATGCGGTGGAGGTAGCCTGTTTTCTCTTTTTTGTATTTAATACCTTTTTGCTATGTACTTAAGTTATTTTGTGTCACGGCAAGCCAAGCGTATGCTGGCCATCACGGAGATGGGCGTTGCCGAGCTTGCCAAGGCCGAGGAGGAGGTCGCCCGAAGAGATGGTGACATCTCTCGTCTTTGGCAGAAAATTGATGACGCCGAGCACCGAACCTCCCTGGCACTTCAAGCTCAGAGGAGGAGTGAAGCCGAGGCCTCGGCTGCGAGGGCTGAGGCGGTGGAAGCTCGGCAGCAGCTGCAGCAATAGCAACACCTGGTGGAAGCCCAAGTCTAAGAATGTCTGCAGCAGCAGCGGGCGAGCTTCGTGGAGGCGCAGGGTGGACTTCTCCATGCTTACATGGAGAAACTCTTTACTTGTCTCCAATTTTCGGGGATGGTTAGCACCCTCGCCGATCTGTCGCTGGCGGGGACTGGCGACCTGGACCCGTATGCTCGAGTTGTGAAGGCTAGGCTCCAATCCTTGCTTTTGCTGGATTATCTTGCCTCCTTGTCTTCTCCTCTCACTGCCGAGCTCGTGCAGTCTTGCACGGTCGATCAAGACGCCGTGATGGAGCTGGAGTGCTTGAAGGTCGGTGACGTGCCACCTGTCGAGGTGATTCATCCGGGCATCGTCGGTCGGAGATCGGAGGAGGAGGAAGAGGACGAGGGGGAGGAGGAGGAGCAGCACGCCGAAGGTCATGAGGTCGGTGCTGGCGACATTGGTGAGGCTGAGGGAGGTGGCCATGCCGAGCACCAGGACCAAGGGTTGGTTGATGCTTCTGCTGTGCATCAACCACCTCATGACGAGGAAGAAGAAGTATGAGTCCTGCTCCTTTAGCTATTTAGGGCTTTTACTCTCTTTTCTTTTATTTTGTTTTTGTTGTACTTCCTTCGGCCTTAGTGCCCCCCGCTTGTACTCTTTAAGTATCAATGAAGTTCTCTTTTAATTTTCACTGTTCATGTTCCTTATAGCTTTCTCTTTCTTCCATACTTGTAGCCTCCTACGCATCCACATGAGTACTATATAGACAAGCTGCAGAATGTGTACAACAGGCTCTATCATGCGAGGAAAGAGATTGAGTAATGGATTGAAGCTCATAGTCAAGCTACTGACGAACTCGAGGATGCCAAGAGAGACACCGAGTATTCGAAGGACTGCTATACTCAAGCTATTGATATAGCCGAGCAGGAGGCCAGGAATTCTCAAGTGGAGCTCGACAAGATCGCAGCACAGCTGCTAGATACGCATCAGCGTTTGAAAGATTTGGAGGTTGAGCATGAGAAGATCGTTTATGATAGGTGGATTCTTTCTTCGGAGAATGTTGAATATGAAGATATCATCCATAGGAGTGGCGGCCTCACCATCGAGGAGGTTGAAGATAAGATGTACGCTATTTGGGAGAAGTGTAAACCTCTTTGGACGGACGGTCGTACCTCTGATGAAGTTTTCTGCTCTTATGTCCATGAATTGAGGAAATACGCCCAGATGTACCGCTTATACGAGGTTCGCTATCCGCGCTTAATGAAGTTGCTCGTCGAGACCCCGCTTCATCGCAGTGCTGTAGTTCCTGATTCTTATATTGAGCCGGAGAGACGCCATGGTAGAGGTCGGGGGAATAGGTCTGCTCCAGCTTCTCGTGGCCGAGGAGGCCGTGGTGGTGGCCGTGGTGGGAAAGTAAGTTTACAGCAGTTGGACTCCATACTTCGTGTCGGCACTGCTGATGATAGTAGGACCAGTAGTTCATAGCTTTTTTGTTTTCCTACTGTGTACTTTCCACCTTCTTCTTTTTGTAGCTGTCATGAATGTTTCATTTCATTCTTCTGCTGATGCTTTGTAAAGTGCATTGTAACCTCGGCTTCCGCCGGAGGGAGCGACCCTCCGTTATTGCCGAAGTTTTATGTTTCTTTTTTGGTGAGTTGTATCGTGAGGAGTGGTCTCCTTGTGCGCGCTTGAATAATTCCTCGTGTGAGGATTTAAGTAACATTTACTTAAAGAAAAACTGCTATCCCTTGGGAAATTTTTTTCCTTTATTAGCTTTTACCGAGCTTGAGAGGTTTATACCTTTGAAAAGATTTTTACCGCTCTCTTGCTGGTTATCACAAAGGGGGCCAGCCTTTGTGATATAAAAAGTAACGAAGACTCATAGTATAAGTGGGAATAACACGACACATGTAGACAGTTATGGAAAAATAAAGAATAAAGTGCAGAAATTACTTTTCATTTCAAAATTTTAAAAGAAATTTTTCATACAAGAGATTAAATGACAGACATATGGACATATGCAAGACTTCCCACTCATACAAAGTACTTCTTTAAATTTGAGATATGCCAAGTCCGGGGTAAGGACTCACCAGTCATCCTAGCTAGTTTATACGCGCCTTTCCCGTAGACTTCTGTGACTTGGTAAGGCCCTTCCCATGTCGGTTCAATTTTTCCGAGCTTCTCTGCTCTGCTCGTTTCATTGTTTCTGAGTACGAGGTCCCCTACTTTAAACTCTCAGACTTTTATGCGCTGGTTGTGGTACCGAGCTACCTGCTGCTTGTACCGATCTTCTCTAATAAATGTTTGTTCTCTCCTTTCTTCTTGTAGATCGAGCTCTGCTCGGAGATTTTCCTCATTTTGTTCGGCATCAAAATTTGCTGTTCTCGGGCTCGGCAGTCCGATCTCGACCGGGATGACCGCCTCTGCCCCGTACACCAAACTATAGGGTGTCTCTCCCGTCGCCGTGCGAGGTGTTGTTCGGTATGACCATAGGACCCGTGGTAGGTTTTCCGCCCACTTCCCTTTAGCGCGGTCGAGACTCGTCTTCAATCCTTTGATCAACGTGCGATTAGTCACCTCGGTTTGTCCATTCGCTTGGGGGTATGCGACCGAGGTGAAACTCTTCCGAGCTCTTCACACCAACTTTGGAATCCTTTATCCGCGAACTGTATGCCGTTGTCCGACACTAGAACTTTTGGTATGCCGAATCGACAGACGATTTATTTCCATACGAAAGTCCGAGCTTTGTGGCTGGTGATTGTTGCCAAGGGCTCTGCTTCCACCCATTTAGTGAAGTAATCAATGGCTACGATGAGGAATTTTAGCTGCCCCGGACCTCGTTCGAATGGTCCTACTATATCGATGCCCCACTGTATGAACGGCCACGGACTCTGCATGCTGTACAGCTCAGTTTGTGGTAACCTCGGCACGTTGCCATGTATTTGGCATTTTTCACACGTCTTCACCAACTGTGTGGCATCATTGACCATGGTGGGCCAATAATATCCCCACCTTAGTACCTTTTTTGCCAATGCTCTGGCCCCAATATGGCTACCGCAAGACCCCTCGTGTACCTCTCGCAGTACGTATTCTGCTTCCTCGGGTCCGACACATCGCAGTAGCGGTTGGAGATAAGCCTTCTTGTACAAGATTCCTTGCTGATGCTCGTATTTTGCAGCTCGGCACATGATCTTCCGAGCTTCAAACTTATCATCTGGCAGGCTTCCGTCCAGTAGATAGGAGAGGATAGGGGTAATCCAATTTGTGTCCATTTTCCTTTCGCCTGCCGGCGATCTTGATACTTCTTCAATGGTCCTATCTTAACCATTGCTTCAATGTCTGTAGCTAAGTCTCTGCATTCCTCGGTCTCATGACCTTGATCCTCGTGGAATGCCCAGTATTTGCTCTGGTCCCTCCGCTTCGATGACTTCGCCATTGGCTTGGGCGGCTTATCGAACAGATCGCAATGAAGTTCCAAGATATCGGCTCGTGGTTTGTTCAAAGGAGTGTACTGAGGCTGTGGTCTCTGTGGCTCTTTTCCCTATACACTAACCTGATTTTCACATCACCATTGTTGTCCTCCTTTGAGCTTTTATTGAGCCTTTCTTTCTTGAACTGGATGATAAGGGGGTGAAGGTTGGTTAAGGGAATCGTTTTGAATAGTGAAAAGTTGAAATGAATGGTTAGAGATGATGCAAGTCTTTGGAGTGTATTGCTTAGACCCTTTTGTCTTATAAAAAAAAAAAGAAGAAAGAAAGAAGGAAAAGGAAAAAGAAAAAGAAAAAGAAAAAGGAAGAAAAAGAAAAAGAAAAGAAAAGAAAGAATAAGGGCATTAGGGATTTGGTTCTCCAATCTTATGACTAGAGTTGAGCTATGATCTTGATAAGAAAGAGGGATGGAATAAGTGAAAGGAAAAGGAGTTGTGAAATAGAAAAATAAGTGAATGAGCTTCAAAGAAGAATTTTAGTCATTTAGTCAAATCTCCCTACCTAAACCAATGTCCCCACATTACATGCTTAAATAAAGATCTTTTTGATTCTATTTGTGCAAACATATTAGTGGATGAAACTCGAGTAGATAGTCAAGCATATGGTTAAAATGGTGCAAGACATGATTTCGATGAGTGTTGACCCTATTTCTAAATTGAGTGTTGAGTGAAACACTTTATCCTGTGAGGTCAAGAGTCGAGATTACCCGAAAGATTGATTTCTAAGTTGAGATAGTGGATGACTTGCAAATGTTTGGCTTGATTCGAAATTTCGTGTTCTAAAATGTTTTGGATAATTTGCTATGAGGCATTTATGATTTTGAGAAGCACAATTAGGGTATGTGGTTTGCAAGGTTGAACTTCATAGTTTAAGGGATGGTTTGATTGTTGTCATATGTTGATTAGATAGTTTGCTTGAGGACAAGCAAAGATTCAAGTGTGAGGGATTTGTTTGTGTGTTATTTGTGTCTATTTTTCGTTATTGTTTTGTGTAGTGTTAGTTATGTTTTTATGTATTTTTGTTCTCGTTTATGTGTGTTTTTCGTGTTTGTAATATGAAGGAGAAATCGGTGAACGAACGATGAATTGGGTCAAGAAGTGAAGAAGATTTGAAGAAGAAGATTTCCGTTTCCCAACAGTGGTTGGCGACCCAGCGCCTGCTGGGTCGAATTTCCGAAAGATGCTGCCAGCTCGAGCCAACCACCGCTGGTGACCTAGCGTCTGCTGGGTCGCGATCATGAAGCCGACTGAAGGTCTGAGCCAGCGGCCGCTGGCTTCCCAACCGGCGTTGGGCCTGCCGGGTGGAAAGAAGAAAGTTACCTTGTTTGTCTAGGGTTTTTGCTCTCTATATATGTTAATCATCTTTGTAAACCCTTAAACACCTCTTGCACGAATTTTCTTAGTTTTTCAAGCATTAGAATAGTTTAGATTTCCTTACAAGCTTTCCAGATTCAAGACGTTCGAAGATTCAATTCAAGATTTTGTTTTTTTCCGCTTTCAATTCCGTTCTTCGTTTTTGTCTTTTAATTCATTGTTCTTATTTACTTATTTGCTTGAGTTCTTAAGTTTTTTATTTAGTTTATTATTCTCTTAATTAGTGTTTTGATTATTTGCTTTAGATTTAGTTTTTAATTAATTGCTTAAGTAGTTTAATCGCTTTCAATTTTAGTTATTTAAATTGTTTATTGCTTTCGATTCTAGTCTATGTTTAATTGCTTTCTTTGTCTTCGATTCATAGTTTTAGGTTTAATTGATTAATCATGTCTTTATTTGCTTTATTTGTTATTGCTTTCATAGTTCTAGGATTTATTGCTTTCTTTTACGTTACATGCCTAGGTAGTTTTACTTGCTTTCATTAGATTAGGTTTCCTTGCATTCTTTACTGCTTTCTTAGGACTTTAGAAAACCAACTCAAAATTATGTGTTTAGATTTAGGGTGTTTATTTTCTGTCGTGTGCGTTCTGCATGATTAATTCCCTGCAAGACTTTCCTTCGAGATTCGACATGGGTTACCTTACTTGCTTGCTACTCTAGATCTCTTACTATTGGGAGCACGTTTAGGTGAAACACTTCGCTACGATTTGGTGCAAGGAGAGGCAGATCTCGTTTCAACTCCCCGGTCAAGAAGCTACCACGTTCCACGGGATTTCGATGGGAGGCCGTAAGTCAATCGTTTCGGCGATCCAAGCAGCAAATTTGATGAGAAGGGGAAATCCGGCGTATCTCGCTTACGTGAGTGGAGGAGAGGAAGAGAGAGACCACCCGCGGGTGGAGGATGTTGATGTTGTTCGCGATTTTCCCGATGTTTTTCCCGAAGAGTTGCCCGGACTGCCCCCGGATAGGAAGGTGGAGTTCACGATCGATTTAGAGCCCGGATCGGCCTCTGTATCCAAAGCGCCTTATCGGATGGCACCAAAGGAGCTAGAAGAGCTCAAGGTGCAGTTACAAGAGTTGATGAACTTAGGATTCATTCGCCCAAGTGTTTCACCGTGGGCAGCCCCCATTTTATTTGTTAGGAAGAAGGATGGTTCGATGCGCATGTGTATAGATTACCGCGAACTCAATAAGCTCACGTTGAAGAACAAGTACCCGCTGCCAAGAATAGACGATTTGTTCGATCGGCTTAGAGGAGCGAGTGTTTTCTTAAAAATCAATTTGCGCTCAGGGTATCATTAGTTGATGGTGCGAGCGGAAGATGTTCCCAAAACCGCTTTTAGGACTCACTATGGTCACTATGAGTTTGTAGTTGTCCCTTTTGGCCTCACGAACGCTCCGACAGGATTCATGGATCTGATGAATCGAGTGTCCCATCCATACTTGGACAAGTTCGTCCTTGTATTCATTGATGACGTGCTTATTTATTCGAAGAGTTCAAATGAGCACGAAGAGCATTTGCGAGCGGTTTTAGGAACGCTAAGAGTGGAGAGATTATTCGCAAAGTTTAGCAAGTGCGAATTCTAGTTGAAAGAAGTGACGTTCCTTGGCCATATAGTGTCCTCCCAAGGGATTCAAGTCGATCCCGCTATGGTAGAAGCGATTCAGAACTGGAAGGCTCCAACCACTCCGAATGAGATTCGAAGCTTCCTTGGGTTAGTGGGGTATTACTGGAGATTTATCGAGGGATTTTCCCGTATAGCGACACCGCTTACCTAGTTGCTCCATAAGGGAGCGCAATTCAAGTGGACGTCGGAAATGTAAAGCGGGTTTTCAGGTGTTCAAAGAGAAGTTAACCACAGCCCCTATCCTAGCGCTCCCCGAGCAGAATAAGGAGTATGTGCTTTATACCGATGCTTCCAAGAGTGGACTTGGATGTGTGCTGATGCAAGATAGGAGAGTGGTCGCTTACGCTTCACGACATCTTAGACCTCACGAGTAGAATTACCCGACCCACGATCTAGAGCTAGCTGCCGTAGTGCACGCCTTAAAGATTTGGTGACATTATCTGTACGGGGTGAGATGTGAGATTTACACTGACCATAAGAGCCTCGAGTATTTCTTCGAGCAAAGGGATCTTAATATGAGGCAAAGGAGGTGGCTAGAGTTAGTCAAGGATTATGATTGCGGAATTAACTACCACCCCGGGAAGGCCGATGTTGTAGCGGACGCTTTAAGCCGTAAGGTTTTTCCCTAGCTCGCTAGTATCCTTACGGAAGTGGAGACGCTTGCGAGAGAGCTTGAGAGAATGAAGCTAGAGGTTTTACCCCCGCTTGGGACGAGTGAAGGAGTGATCGCTATGTTAACCATAGCACCCGATTTGAGAGAGAGGATAGTTGAAGCGCAAAGGAAGGACGAGGTCGTTGAGAAGAAGCGAGCAGAGTTAAGGATGTGAAAGCCCGGAGCGTTCCGAGAAGAAGCGGATAACCCTATCTCAATGAGCGGGTTGTGTGTACCCTCAAGCGAGGAGCTTAGGAAGCGAAGCCCACGATACCCCATATAGCGCTCACCCTGGCAATACCAAGATGTACAAAGATCCGAAGGGGAAGTTTTGGTGAGAAGGAATGAAGAAAGATGTAGCTGCTTACGTAAGAAAGTGCCTCGTTTGCCAACAAGTGAAAGCGATGCACCAGCGTCCCTATGGGAAGTTGCAACCGCTAGAGATTCCCTAGTGGAAATGGGGCCACATCGCTATGGATTTCATAGTAGGGTTACCCAAGTCGAGAAGAGGAAACGATTCAATATGGGTCATAGTAGACCGCTTGATGAAGAGCGCTCGTTTTCTCCCCATAGCGGTAACTTTCACCTCGGAGAAGCTCGCTCAACTGTATGTGCGAGAGGTTGTCCGCTTGCACGGAGTGCCAAAGTCAATCACTTCGGATAGGGATTCAAAGTTCACCTCGCGGTTTTGGAGGAGCTTGCAAAGTGAGTTAGGGACTAAGCTAAATTTCAACTCCACTTATCATCCCCAAAGCGATGGACAATCGGAGCGGACCATCCAAACGTTAGAGGATATGTTGAGATCCGTAGTGTTTGACCAAAGCGGTCATTGGGAACTCGCTCTACCATTAGTAGAATTCGTTTACAATAATAGTCACCAAGCGACTATTGGTATGGCCCCATATGAAGCCATGTATGGGAAGAAGTGTAGATCACCGCTCTACTGGGATGGAGTGGGAGAAAGAAAAACGCTTGGCCCCGAAGCAATAATCGAAATGATAGATACGATAAAGCAAATAAGGGTTCGGATGAAAGAGGCCCAAGATAGGCAGAAAGTATACGTTGATCGTAAACGAAGCGAGGTTGAATTCGCTATAGGCGACAAGGTTTTCTTGAAAGTATCTCTGCTCAAGGGAGTGATAAGATTCGGCGTGAGAGGGAAGTTGAAGCCTCGCTTCATAGGGCCCTATGAGATCCTAGAGAGGATAGGCCCCGTCGCCAAGCTTGAGTAGCGTACACAACGTGTTCCATGTATCCCAACTCCGCAAGTATGTGTACGATCCAAGGTACGTGATCCGCCAAGAGGAAATTGAGCTCGCTCCTAACCTGAGCTATGAGAGCCGACCCGAAGCGATTTTGGATCACAAGGTGCAACAGCTTAGAAATAAGTCTATCCCTTCGGTGAAAGTTTTACGGAGGCACCAAGGCCAAGAGGAGGCCACTTGGGAGCTTGAAGAGAAAATGTTAGAAAAGTACCCTGAGTTGTTCAAGTAGGTAAGCAAAATTTCGGGACGAAATTTCTTTTAAGGTTGGTAGGATGTAACGGCCCGAATTTTAAAAGTCGATATTAATACAATTTCGTTCCAAGGTTATACTATGTTTCTTTTATGAAGGGAGTTTAAGGTTATTTTATGTTACTAAAGCACTAATGTGCTTAAATGAGTGGGAGCGTGTGCTCTCAGTAAACAAGCGATTAATAAAGGCTACATACAAAGTTATTAAAGTTACTTTGAATCCGCTTAACTAGAAACCACTTGGTTACGAATAGCTATGATTGCTTGAAGCGATTTTAGTTGGCGCTAGAGAATTTCGTTAAAGGTTGTATAATGAAAGAGTTTTAAACTTAGCGAGTCTGCTCCAAATAGTTCGGAGCAACTCGGAGTTCGCTTCAAGTCCGGGGCGAGGTGTGTAAGTTCGCTTGAGCCGAGCGAAAGATCGCTCCAAGTAAAAAAATTCTTGAGTGAAGTGTTAGAGCGAAGCGAGCATGTTTTTAAAAGTGATTTTATATATGTTCACTCAAAATCCTAAACGAGCGAATTTCCAAGCAAGAAAGAAAGAGGAGAAGTTTAGAGCGGTTTTGTACCGCGAGCGAGTTCGCTCGAGAGAGAGAGTCCGCTCGAGAAGCGGAAGTCAGCAAAGCTATCTTGAGAGATGTGCCAAGTGCATTAATTATGTGTCAGTCAACCTTACTTTTCTGCAAACATGCCACCACCCTATTGGCTAGTACTAGGTGTCCTTTTTCTACAAAAGCCACACCGTTTTAATTATTTAAAAATTTTGCTTTATTTTAAATACTGGGAAAAAGAGGACACCACACCCCTATAAATACCCCCACCTTTGGGATTCACTCATTTTGCTGTCATTTCACAACCCTCACTTAAAGATTAGAGAGAGACCGAGAAAAGAGAAGAACCAATTCGAAAACTTATTCAAAGTTTAAGGTAAGATCTGCACCCTGTCTCGTTTGAATGTATTGGTAACTTAAAACTGTATTTTATCCTCAACTAGCTCAAAAACCCATTTTCAAATGTCAAGTATTTTCCGAGTCTCCGTAGCCCAAAACGTTTTGAGTAAAGGCTAAACCAAAGTTTGATAATTTCTTGAGTATATTTTCTTCAATAAAGAAACAAGCCGGAAGGCAGCTTAAGTCCAGAGCCCTCACTGTTTCTTCATTCTTCAAAAAAAAATATGTTAGACCGCTCAGTTCAGACCCGAACTTTATCTTCGATAGGATTAGGAAATCTTATCCTGTTAGAGCTTTTCTCGAAAGATAAAGATATACGATAAGTTATTTCTGCTATGTACAATAAGTAAAACCAAAGCCACTCCGAAATCCACCATAGTTTCGACCGACAAGTTAGCCGAGAGAGTTTGCGCCCTTTAAAGCTGTGCCTTATGTGTATTCACTTTTAATTTTAAGGGTATTTGAAAGAGGAGAAGTGAGCTAGGAAGCGACCTTTCCAAGCGATCAAACCCAAGCGATTGATAAGGTGGGCTTTCTTAATAAGGACCCCAAGCGGGTTACCCTCGAGCGACCAGTCGCCGAGTGGCTTTCCCGAAGCGATTACTGTTTATGTTATCATACATTGCTTTTCTTTTAGAACTAAACGTAACATGAATAAATTGATGTTAATAATGCATATCTGTCGGCTGTGTGCCAAGGTTTCATGATATGATCGGCTTGAGCATGTGTTGCTCAGGTAGTGCACTAGGTTTGCTTTGCTCAGGCAAGCGATCAAGGTTCTAGGTTG
>JAOWBJ010177861.1:0-11478 GCA_028566335.1 Monarda citriodora | reverse complement strand
GAAGAAGATGTTGTGAAGGCTGCTGATGAGACGCGAGTCCGCATAAATCATGTACTTTCGATGGTGCATGACATTGCTGTTGGTGGAGATATGAAACTCTTTTGGCAGGTGTAATAATTTGTGATCGAGTATGAGTTTTTCTGGTAAGCAATTAATGACCGAATGTAAGGAACACCAAAGGATTACGTGGTTCAATTTACTTGTGTAAATCTACGTCCACGGGAGAAAAAGGGATTCTCGTGTATTAGCGGTTTGAGTACAGATTACAAGTGAAGAGATTCTAAAAAATTCTAGTTGTAAAAAGTGCTATTTATACACCTAGGCTAGCTAGGGTTGGGCTTGCAGGCCCAACAAGATCGTGAGTAACTGCTTTGAAGCAGTTACCGGTGATGCAGGACATAGGTAGTGGACGTGCATGCACACGTACTTGCCGTCCAGCCGCTCATTGACTGCGGACTGTATGAGTAATCGTGAAAATCACAAGTCCTTTACAGCGTGAAGCTGGAGTGAGGTGTTTCAATCCGAAGAGTCTGGCGTGACTGGTACCGTAGCTTGTGGATGGGACCGGAGTTAGTCGTTTAGTGTCTCTTATACCGGAGTCGGATGTGATTCGGCTTGAGACTTTTGGGCCAGAGTTGCATTACCGAACTGTTCAATAAGGCCGATCCCTTTGAGCCCTTATTGTTAATGGGCCGGATTTAGCTGGGCCTTCCTATTGGGCTTGAAGGGTTTGGGGTCATATCCTATCACTACCCCTCCAAAAAAGTGAGGTAATGCATGCGACTGTTCGTACTTGCTGGAATGCTGATCGAACTGGAAATGTCTCGGTATACGGGATGTGTTGGAGACGATAGTGCCAACCGGAGTGATGGAGTAACTTCGGAAGCGCCGGAGTGAAGATAATGCTGACGTGTACTAGCGTACACGGTACGTTTTGAGCATTAAATGCGATGATTGGAATCCCGAAAAAGCGGGGTTCGAATCGTCGCACCCTTTTCAATAAAAACCTTAGGTCGCCACCTTTGAAACTTTTTCACCTTTCTCATTGTTGTCGATACTCTGCAAAATTTCCTGTTTCCTAAATTTCCTTTTGCATTCTGCACATAGCGCGGAAAATTCTCTTTGGTTGGTTGCGGATAATCAGCGTAAATATTGTGACAATCTTCATCCTCCTCTCCTTCTGGCTCTTTGTCAAGTAGTAGTAGCGAGGGGAATGCTGGGAAAATAGTGACAGGGGAATCCTCAAAATCCGGCAGTAATGGCCGGAAAAAGGCTGAATTGCTCCCGGTTGGCCATTACAAACCCATTCTTAGCGCCGGTACGATAGAATCCTTAGCGTATCGATACTGTTTTCTGCCGGGAATCGAGGGCACAGTTCCCAATGAGACAGATAGGGTTGACCGTCCCTCGGAGGGTCATTGCACCATTTATGAGGCTAGTTTGGCCTGCGGGTTGCGATTTCCCCTTCACCCCTTTTTTTTTTCAAACTTTTAGATAAGTTCTATCTTCTATTGGGTCAAGTGACTCCCAACTCGTGGAGACACTTAACTGCGTTCATGTCCGATATCTTGGTGACCGGGTATGAACTGTCTCTTGAGTTGATCCTTAGGTTTTTCCAATTTAGGCGGAAAAGGGTCTTGGTTTTACCTTACTCCCGTCTGTAAGTTTAAAGACAAAACAAAGTCAAAGTAGCCAAAAGCGATTTTTTTTCTATAAGGGAGCTGGGGCTCCTCATTCTGTTTGGAGGGGGTGCTGGGCATACAGTTCGTCACCCTGTGACGGAGTACTTGGGCAGACTCGAGGATTTGCTCATGGCCATTCCCATGGTGACAAAAGAGTATACCGAGTCCGAACTTGTTCGGGGTAGGGCCGTACTGCCTGAGGCAATGACCGATAATGAAGTCCCTCAGGGTGAGGAATTAGTCAAGAGTAGCGTAATATTTCTGTCTTACTTCGGTATTTGACTCTGTCTTTTATGCAGTGAACATGTTCAAGAAAGTGGGGAAGAACAAGGCTGCAGCGCCGGATGCAGCCGCTGACAGGCAGCCGAAGAAGCAGAAAACTTCTTCGCAAGGCGCTGTGCCTCTGCCTCTGTCCAGTCCGGGGCGCGTGACTATATCCTCCTCTTCGGCATCTTCGGAGAGGACCTTAGACGCCGTAGTGCGTCATCAGGCCCGGCTTTCTTTAACTCCGATTGAGGAGTCATGACCCGTGGGAGGACCCATTGGTGCTCCTATTTCTCAGGCCGAGTGGCCGAAGAACTTGGCTGAGGTGACCCTTGTCTTTTATTTTTTTTATTTTTTTAGCTTTGTTTCTCTGTGCAGAGAACCGAATTTCTCTCCGGACTAGTCCAATCCGAACTAAAGCGGACGGCTTCGGAGTACCGAAGACAAGAGCGGTCTTTGGCCAAGGCCAGAGATGCTACGGCAAAGGCCAAGGAGGATGCCGTGAAAAAGGCATCCGAGGCCAAAGCGATGGAGTCCTCGCTGTCGAGGGCAAGGGTGAGGGTGGAGAAGGCCGAGGCGGAGGTGGAGCTTCTGAGGAAGTCTCGAGAGGAGGATGGGGCCGTCTTTGCAGCTGCGCAGGGTGATGTTCTCCGTGTTTATACGGAGAAACTTTTCCTGAGTGCGCAGTTTGCCTCGCTCGTAGGGGACCTTGTCAACCTAGTGTCCGAGACTGCCGACGCGGGGTCGGAGGTGATGATCCCACGCTACGCGAGGACAGTGTCTGCACGTCTGCAATCTCTGCCACTGCTCACCGAGTTAGCTCGTGCTTCAGTGCCACTAACTGTCGATGCAATCAGAGAGTGCAGTGCGGATCAAGATCCGCAAATGGAGAGGGCCTTCCTCGCACTGGGTCATGTGTCCTCGGCACCGTTGACCGAATAGGACGGAGAAGAGGCAGGGGGAGAGGATGCGCCTCCATCTCCACAAGACAAGGAGCCTTCTCCGACAAAGGAGCCGGAGCAGTCGGAGCAGAATCCGGAGACCACAACTCCGATTGTGCACGAGGAAGCCTATACCGAACCGCCGAAGGCTACTAAAGGAACATGGGGTGCTAATGCTAAAGTATGATCACTCCCCTTCTTTTTTCTTTTAAAGTCTAGGCGTATTGAATTTGTACTCCGGCCTCGCTGCCCTCCTTGTGTACTTTTGCCGTATGAAATGAAAAACAAACTTTGCACTTCAATTTCCGCCATTTACATATTTATTTCCTGCTTTTAATTTCTGTAGCCTACTGCTTCGTTTCCTGCAAATTGGGATGCCGAACTGAAAGAGTTGCTCTGTATTCTTAACTCTAAGGAATTAGAGATTTTGCACTGGAAGAAGCTTTACTCTTCGGCATTGGACGAAGCGGAAAGTCTAGCTCGTGCTGACCAAATTAAATATGACGAAGTGGTTGCCCAAGTAGTGGGATTGAAGACCACTCTTACAGACTTGAAGGCCGAGTTCAAAGTGCTGAAGCAAAAAAATAAGGAGTATGAAGATATCATCCGCAGTGCTGGTGGGATAACTATTAGCGAGGAGTTTTTTGCACCTTAGCAATGTAATAGATAGGCATGTATGTACATACTTTATACGTAGTTAATGAAATACTTTTGTGTGGCCACTGTAAATTTATCACTTATCTTATTTACAGAATTATGTTTTAATTTTGTCTTCGATTTTGATTAGGCGTGAAACCTTTTATACCGAAATAGATTGTGTCCTTATTTGGCGAGTTTTACCGCTATGATTGGAATTCCTTACGCGCGCTTGATATATGCACTTCGTTATGACGAAGTGCTTAGTTAGTAAACCTTGACAAGTCTTATACCTTCTAAAGAAGATTTTGACTTTTGTGTCCTCGGTATCGCTCAATAAGGGGGCCAGCCTTTTGAGTTTTAATGATGGTACATAAATGGGACTTCGTACACATGCATGAATGATAAATAACAATGAAGACTAAAAAGGTAAACATTTGAAGAATAAGAATGAATTTTATAAAAAGTAATCAAAATATACAAAGATCGGACTAGAAAATATAAGACCGAACTGACACAAATATCCTAAAAAGACCGGACTTACATGAGGAAACGAAGTGACATACTGCCCACCTATACATAGTACTTTTTGAGGTTCGTAACATGCCAAGTGCGGGGAATTTGTTCGCCGAACATGTAGGCCAACTTGTATGACCCTTTGCCGAGAACTTCACTCACCCAATACGACCCTTCCCAGGTGGCTTCAAGCTTACCAAGCTTCTCTGCTCGGCTTACTTCATGGTTTCTCAGAACGAGATCACCCACTTGGAATTGTTGCATTTTCACCCTTTGGTTGTAATATCGGACTATTTGCTGCTTGTATTGGGCCTCTTTTATGAAGGCAAGTTCCCTTTTTTCTTTGGCGAGATCGAGTTTGGCTCTGAGTCCTTCATCATGTAGTGCTTACTACAAATTGTATAATAGGACTAGATTGTATAGTGGAATTGTGGATGATGAATGTATGGGTTATTGTAATTGTTGCTAAATTGCGGGTGAATTGGTCGAGAATGATACTGTAAAACTTAAGAAATGGGAGAAGGTGTTGTAGAAGAAATTTGGGGAAGAAAGACAATTTCATTACTTGCTTGACAAACAACAATAACAATCCCCAATATATAAAGACTCGATCTAAAAGACCCTATGCTGGCTCGACTTAGTCCTACCCCCGGGAAAGAGCTAGCTGAGAAAACCCGGATGGAGCTTAACAGTAATAGCTCAAAACAGAACAACAAAACCGAAAATAAAACAATTAATAAAACTCAAGAATAGCTCAAACTCGTGTTATTAAAAATCTGGAGCCTCATCCCCAGCGTCCGCCCCTTGGACACGTGTACGGCTGGGATTTCCTCCATCCTTCTTCAATCCGAGGCTATCGGACCCCTCACATGCCATTTCCCTCCCATTCGCAGAAAACCCTAGCTCCTCTTCTCCGGTAGCCACCCTTTCCTCCACCGTTACCGCCGAGTTCATGACAATACCCCCCGCAAAAGAGATCCTTGTCCCCAAGGATCGTCAAGGTGGATGCTTTTCTTCAAAAAGGAGGCATCTTCCCATGTAATGAGGTCCGGCCAGATCGGGGACCACTGCACACGCCACTGCTCGACCCTGGTGTCTTTCCGAGCAATTTCACGGCGATCTAGGATACGGAAAGGCAAGATCTGGTACAAGCCTTCTTCATCGGTCACTGGTAAGTCCGCCGAAGGTACAATCACCTCCCCTAGATATTTCTTGAGCTTTGATATATGAAAAACATTATGAATCTTAGAGGTAGATGGTAGATTCAGTTTGTAAGCCACTTTACCAATTCTCTCTAAAATTTGAAAAGGACCGAAATACCTTGAAGATAACTTAACATTCTTCCTGAGGGCTACAATGGTTTGGCGGTAGGGTTGTAGTTTGACAAAGACAAACTCTCCTACAGCAAACTCCTTTTCCATTCTTTTCTTATCAGCAAAATGTCGCATTCTCTCCTGTGCTATCTGCAAATTTTCTTTAATCTTCTTCAAAAACTCATGTCGATTGCCCATAAAAACAGATGCTTCAGTAGGATCAGGGCCTAAATATGAATCTAGAGACAGATGGGGTGGGGGGTATCCGTAGAGAGTCTGAAAAGGAGTGAGCTTGAGACTTGTATGATAATTGGTGTTATACCAGTATTCTGCCAGTGAAAGCCATTTGTGCCATGTCCTTGGGTTGTCACAGACCATGCATCTTAGGTAATGCTCTAAGCATTGATTCAAACGTTCTGTTTGGCCATCCGTCTGTGGATGGTAGGCAGAGGTAAACAAAAGTGATGTCCCCATCAACTTAAAGAGTGTTTTCCAAAACAAACTGGTAAACACTTTATCCCTGTCAGAAACCATTGTGACAGGAGCTCCATGTAACTTAAAAACTGTATCCAAAAACATCTGTGCTACTGATTCAGCAGTAAAAGGGTGGGAAAGGGATATAAAATGGGCATACTTGGTAAATCTATCCACCACAACAAGAATAACATTCTTACCCCCTGACTTTGGTAATCCCTCAATAAAATCTAAAGAAATATGGGACCAAGCTTCTTGAGGAATTGGCAAAGGTTGTAACAAACCTGGGGTTAACCCAGCCAGTGGTTTGTTCCTCTGGCAAACTTCACACACTTTAACCAACTCTACCACTGCTCTTTTCATACCTTTCCAATAAAAACTTGATTTTAGCCGCATATAAGTGGCTAAACTCCTGAATGACCACCTGAAGCAGAATCATGTACTTCCTTCAATATCAGATTTCTTAACTCAGAATCATTCCCCACCAAAACTCTGCCTTTGAATCTTAAAAGTCCCTGAGATAAAGAGTATTCAGGATAAGCTGTAGTGTCAATAATCTTTGCTGCCAATATTTTCTGAATATCTGAATCTGTCACATAGCTCTGTAGGACCCTCTGGACCCATAAGGGTTGAACATGTGAAATTGAGTTACAATCTGGGTAAAAATCTGGTGAACTAGACAGAGCATCAGCAACTCCATTCTCTACTCCTTTCTTGAATTGAATGTCATACTCATACCCCAATAATTTAGTAAACCACTTCTGTTGGGTGGGACTCAGATTCTTCTGTTCTAACAAAAACTTCAAAGCTTTCTGATCTGTTCTGATGATAAACTTGTGACCCTGCAAATAAGTTTTCCATTTCTGCACGGCTGCTATAACAGCCAGAAATTCTCTCTCATATATAGAGAGTGATTGACTCCTTATCCCCAATGCCTTGCTCATAAAAGCAATTGGCCTGCCCTACTGCATAAGTACTGCCCCAATGCCTCTACCACTGGCATCTGTTTCAACAACAAATGGTTGTTGAAGATTGGGGAGGGCCAACACTGGTGCTGTAGTCATGGCCAGTTTTAACTTGTGAAAAGCCTCCTCAGCCTGTCTATTCCATATAAAGCTATCTTTCTTAAGTAAAGCAGTAAGTGGGCTGGCAATTAATCCATAATGATGAATGAATTTTCTGTAATATCCAGTTAAACCCAAAAAACTTCTAAGTTGCTTTACTGTTCTAGGTAAGGGCCACTCCACCATACATTGAATCTTCTCAGGATCAGTTGCCACCCCTTTGGCACTGATGATATGACCCAAATATTCCACTTGTTCTTGTCCAAAACTACACTTACTACGCTTTGCAAATAGCACATTCTTTCTGAGTAACAGTAATACCTCCTGTAAATGAGCCAAATGTTCTGACCAAGACTTGCTGTATATCGAAATGTCATCAAAGAAAACTAACACAAACTTCCTCAAATATTGCTGAAAAACCTTATTCATGAGGGATTGAAAGGTGGCTGGAGCATTGCATAATCCAAAAGGCATGACTAAATACTCAAAATGACCATGATGAGTAGCAAAGGCTGTTAAATGTCTGTGCTCTGGTTTGACCAAAATTTGGAAATAACCAGACCGAAGGTCAATTTTTGAGAAATAATTTGCACCAAAAAGTTCATCCAATAACTTATCAATAACTGGTATGGGAAACTCATGTTTGACAGTGATAGAGTTTAGATACCTATAATCCACGCACATCCTCCATGTGTTGTCTTTTTTCTTGACCAATATAACTGGGGCAGCAAAAGGGCTCTCACTATGTCTGATAACTCCAGCCTTTAGCATATCAGCTACAATTCTTTCAATTTCATCCTTATTAGAATGAGAGGTTCTATAAGGATGTTGTTGTTTAGGAATGCTTCCCTCTTTGAGAATAATCTTATGCTCAATCCCTCTAGATGGTGGCAACTCCACTGGTTCCTCAAAAATATCTTGGAATTCCTCCAAGAGTGTGTCTAAGTCCTGTGAACTGGTAGGACTATGGTGTCTGCCTTGCTCCTGCTGTAGGACAAAAATTTCCTCAATTGAATCCAACTCTTGGTGTACCAATGAACCCAATATTGGTCCTGAGATTAATTGGCATCCAGCAACAGATGTCACTGCTTGTAATTTAACTCTTTGGCCATTAAGAGTCACAGTAAAGTTCATACTCTTGTAATCCAATTCAATTGGTGTACAAAACTTAAGCCAATCTCCACCCAATATCATATCACAACCCTCATTGTTTAACAATCTGGGAGAATATCTGAATGTATGCCCTTGAACAGACCAAGAGAAATCTTGGGCCTTCTTTGTGCTGAGTAATTTCTGCCCATTTGCTACTCTGACTAGCAATGGTTTATCCTCTTGAACCTGACATTGGAGTTTGTGGGCTGTTTTCTCCTTGAGAAAGCTTAATGTGCTGCCAGTGTCAATCAATATATTGAGTTTATGAACTCCAACATCTCCCACAACCCTCATAGTGGTGGTACTGCATTCTCCCAACATAGAATGCAGTGTCATATGCACCTCCTCAAAATCAGCATCCTGGTTAAGACAATTATTGCTTTCTTGTTCACTGGAATAGAGAGATTCCTCCTCTTCAGTCATCACCATGTAGAGTATTCTATTTTTGCACCTATGGCCAGGTACAAATCTCTCATCACAATTGTAACAGAGTCCCTTCTCACGACGGGCTGCCATTTCAGTAGAGGTTAATAATTTTGTGATTGGTTTTTGTGCAGGTTGATGGGTGGGTTTAGAATGGATTTGGGGTTGAGAATCATGTTTGCGGAAAGGGGGAGAGTAACTGGAATTGGGTTTGGGAGGGGGTCTGATCCGTTTTGATAGTGCTTCCAAGGTAAGGAGTTGTTTGCGGCCAAGTTCAATAGCTTGGTCAAGGGTTTGTGGCTGAAATAGTGTTATAAAATGGTGCAGGTCATCAGGGAGGCCACTGAGGAAACTGGCTACGAAGTACTCTTCGGTAAAGTGGCTAGCATCTTCAAGCAACAAGCAGGATCTCAACTCATCGAATTTATCAACATACTCCTCGTAAGTACCTGTTTGCTTCAGTTTATTGAAAGCAACAATAATATTTGTAGCCCTTAAATCCTCAAAACGAGATGAAACTAGATCTATAAACTGCTTCCAAGTCAATACAAAATCATCTAGATTCAAATTTTGAAACCATGATAGAGCCTTCCCTTCGAAATACATGGCAGCCATATTTACTTTTTGCACATCAGAAATACTTGGCATTAACTTGAAGTAAGTCTTGCATTTCAGGATCCAAGATCGAGGATGATTACCATCAAAAACCGGAAAGTCCAGCTTAGGGACTGGGGTGTGAACAGCTTGGGGACCAGATCGCCCTGATCCAGGTCCAGATCCGAGCACTGAGTGATCTCCCGAAGATGATTGCGATGGTATGTTCGCCAATTGCGCCTTGATTTCTGCTAAAGCGGAAGCCAATTTTTGCTCCATTCCTGCTAACCCCGAACTCACTTGATCCGATATTTTCTTCTCCAGCGATGCTCGATTCAATTGCTCCAGCTTCAAGTTATGTTTTAATTGCTTCTGTGATTCCAAAAGCTCCTTCAATCGTGTATTCTCAGCCATGGATCGGAATGGGTGATACCAATTGTAGTGCTTACTACAAACTGTGTAATAGGAATAGATGAAATAGTAGAATTATGGATTATGGATGTATGGGTTACTGCAATTGTTGCTGATTTGTGGATGAATTCTGCCGAATGTAATGTTGTAAAACTGAGAAAGGGGAGAAGGTGTAGTAGAGGAAATTTGGGGAGGAAAGACAATTTCATTACTTGCTTGAAAAACAACAATAACAATTCCCCAATATATAAAGACTCGATCTAAAACCCTATGCTTGCTCGACTTAGTCCTACCCCCGGGAAAGAGCTAGCTGAGAAAACCCAGATGGAGCCAACAGTAAAAGCTCAAAAGAACAACAGAAACAGAAAATAATAACAAATAACAAAACTCAAAAATAACACTAACTCGTGTTACTTAAAACACGACTTCTTCAAATCAGAGCTTCATCCCCAGCGTCCGTCCCTTGGACACGTGTACGGCTGGGATTCTCCTCATCCTTCTTCAATCTGAGCATATCGATCCCTTCACGCGCCATTTCCATCTCTTCCCCAGAAAACCCTAGCTTCTTCTCTCTCGTCGCCACCCTTTCCTTCACCGTCACCACCGAGTTCATGACACAACGCTTAGATTTTAAGCACGAGAACAGTCCGATGTTTCGGAAGGGTTCTAAAGAGCTGGTGGTTGACACCTTAAATCCTTAGAACGGGTGGCCAACACCCTACATCTTTAGAACGGGTGGTCAACACCCGAGATCTTAAAAAGAACAGGTGGTTAACACCCTAGAACCTTAGCACAAGCAGCTAATGCCCCAGATCTCAGAACCGGGTGGTTAACACCCTAGATCTTATGAAAATCTTAGAACTTTCTACGAGAACTTATGATCTTGTACTGACTTTATGTCACTTTCTGTAGATGGCAGGACCATTCTTCTTCCGTAGAAGACCGCTCCGTGCCAATGCTACACCCGAGCGAGTCGTTGCCTACTATCGGTCCTACGAGATGTGTCGAGGAGATTCCTTGACGACATTTCTCACTGAGTACCGCAAGTTGTGGGAGAGAGCCCATGCTTACGGAGTGTCTGGACACGAGGGCATCACTCGGTTGATAGATCTCCTGCCTGAGTTCTGGTGGAGATGGGGAGAACATATATCCAGGGACTACATCCGGGAGGAGGGATCGCCACAGGGTCCTGTTGGAGATCTCCCCGGATTCGTAGACAGACTGCTCAGGCGATGTGCTAGACACCACATGCCGCCATATGTGCCACGTTCTCCATCACCAGAACCACAGCTACCACCTCCTAGGACCCCCAGTCTGCCACCGGTCCCAGCTGACCCGAGCACCTCATTCACTATCCGTCGGCGATGGGTAGAGGAGTCGGAAGGTATCTTGAGACCAAGATGGGAGATTGTCGAGCCGGAGCTTGGCCCGACACTAGTCCCGGGTCATCTCGAGACCGAGTCCGGACCTTCACAACTACGTGACCATCCCGAGCCCAACATAGACGAGCGAGGAAAGGCCCCGGTGCAAGGACGTGAGGAAGATTCTTTGGACGGGATATGGGCGGAAATGGCAAAGCTAGATGAAGAGATAGTCGGCCACGAAGCATTGTTTACGGACTTCGACCAATGCTTCGAGAGCCTACGATGTCCTGGACCTCCATATGAGCCCCAACTCGACCGCGAATGGGAAGAGTATCCAAGAGAGGAAGAACCAAGGGAGGCACGGGTAGAAGGAGAAGAGGAAGAGGACCCGATGGAGGAAGAAGATCCCGAGGAGGATCTAATGGAGAACGAGGATCCCGAGATGGAGGATCCCTTGGATGATCCGGAAGAGGATCACGAGGATGAGATGGCTGAAGACTACGGCCACTATGAAGAAGACCCGATGGAGGCCAACCTAGCACTTTTCGACGCAGACTGGATGGCAATTGATCACTTTGAAGAGGAGTTCGAAGAACCCGAAGAAGAAGAACCCGACTTCGAAGGAAGAGACGGGGAAGTGATCA
>JAOWBJ010177651.1:0-11486 GCA_028566335.1 Monarda citriodora | reverse complement strand
AATCTTGTAACTCTGAATCTCTATAGTATTGGAGTGTTCCCTCGGGAGAAATCCCCCCAGACGTAGGTGTGTTTACATCGAACTGGGTAACTAATCTCTTGCGTACTGTTTTACTTTACGTTGTGTCTGGTTGTCGTTCTTGTTCTTGTTTATGTAGAACCGCAGTACAAGTTGAACAATTTCAGCCTTAGCATCTTCGTTGGCTATCTTGAGCTTTTCTTCTAACTCCACAAAGCGAGTGTATAGCTCGTCGTACTTGGTCTGTTGATCTACAAATTTGACATCAGCCTCCTCCCGAGTATGACGAGCTACCCCTTGCCAGTACAACACTTCGCCCTGCTTCTTGTTGACAAGGTCATGCAAGTGCCGAAGATCGGCTGATTCGGCACAAGTAATACAAGTTTAACATAGTACAAAGGAACACATTCAGAGAATGAAGAAAAATTCTTTTATTAAGGCACAATGGCCAAAAAGGGGGTCGGCACCCTAATGGAGCCGAGGTACAGAAGGCCCTACACAAAAAAAAAGAGAGAGAAAAAAGAAAAGCACAATTAGGAGCCGACCTCGGCTCCGTCGGCCCCAGGAACTTTCTCTCCTCGCTGGCCAGCAGTTGGCACATCGGCGCTTTAAAAATAGCCGATCTCCACCAGAGTCTTCTCCAGCCCGACATCGTGGTCAACGATGCATCCTTCACCGTCTCGGCAGTCAGGAAGGTAGGAGTGGACACCAAGGCCTTCACCACAAGGAATTTATGAATTCCCTGGGTAAGCACCTTCGCGTAGTCCCGCATGATGTCGTCGGACGAGGTGTCCTTGTGGCCATACTTGGCCAAATACAGAGTGGGGAACTCCCCCGCCACCTCCTCCAGCTTGCGGGAGACAATAGAAGAGTTAACCACCTCGGCCAGTTCGGCGGCCAACTCTCCGAACTGGCTGGAGAAGAAAACCTTCACCAAGAAGGCCTCCAACATCTCTCCCTGTGAGGCGGCGGCTTCAGCCTCCCGACTGCAGATGGCAGCCAGTTCGGCCCGCAATGATTCCACTTCGGTCTTCGACTGCTCCAGGGCCGCTTCTCGATGCCGAACCTCGGCCTCCCATTGAGCCACCTCGGTCAACCAGGCGGACTTCGTCTCCGCCTCCCTCTCCGCGGCCCCTCTCTAGCAAGGGCCTCAGCTTCCTTCACCTGGGAGTCTAGCTTGGCACTAGCCTCCTCCAGGGCATTGATCGGCCCCACCAGCCCCGCCACCACCTCCAGGGCCTTGATCGGCCCAGCGAGCCCATCCACCACCTGTACACACAAGTCATCAGTGTTTGCTTTACTCATCAATAATGCTAAGCAAGTATTACCTCAGATAGTGGTCGGGCCAGAGTAGTGGACACCGTGCTCTCCACGTCAATGGGGACCACGGAGATAGGAAGCTTTGTCGGCTTCGACTTCTTCCGGGAGTCACCCTCGGTAGGTTCCCTGGACCCCGCTTTCGGGGGAGAAAGCAGAACATCCGTCCTCGGGACGGACGTCGCCTCGGATCCATCCATCCTCGGCCTCTTTCCGGAGGTCTTCTCGGCGCACTTGCTCACTGCCAAAGAAACGGAGTTAGTACTTATAAACTAAAGAATAAAATAGAAGAAGAGAAAATCCTCACCCGCCGGTGGAGCCCTCGAAATACGAGGGTTGTACAGACTCAAGCCCGCCTTCACGAGGTCAAGTTGCTCCTACTCTCCCTCGACGATCCCCCTCTTCACAAGGGGATCGACGAGGTCATCAAGGGACTTATCCACACTCGGCGAAGTGAGGGTGCCCTACCCAGGGGTACTCCCCAACCCCTTCAACTTTGAAGAAGAAAAATTTATTCTGCTAGTTCGGCACTTTGGACCTTGTCTCGACTTTGAAGTCGGTACGAGGATGAAGATAAAACCAATCCTTGCTAGCCTTGGGTTTATAGACTAAGTAGCACACCGAGTGACAGGGTCACTCCGGTTCGGTGTGCCTCGACACCAACACCTACAAGTTACCGAATGGCATTCAGTGACAACTGCCCTAAAGGCAGTCCAAAAAATTGCAGAAATTTCACAAGAGCGGAATACAGAAGGAATCTCAACCTATTACGAAGGTGATCTTCGTACATGGTGATAAATCCGAGTGGAGGCGAACAAGCCCTATCCTCCGACCGAGGGATTAAAACAACGGACTTCTCAGAAAACAAGAAATCCTTGGCCAAAGCCCGGACATGCAGTTCAGAAAGAATGGAGGCGGTTTCAACAACCAACCCCGACGCGGATATCGGAAAACAGATATTTAAATCTACCGATGAAGCCCCCAATTACAAAACCCCTTACTTTTACAAAATCAGAGTAAGTGGTGGAGGAAGAAGAGCAAGCCATGTCAACTTACTTGTGATCAGAAGAAGCGGAGAGTTGGTCGGAAAGTTTTTTTGCAGATTCAGGCAATCACCACTGTTTAGAGAGTTCTAGCGCCTATCGCAGAAAATCGCAAATGAAAGAAGTTTTTTGGAAATAAGGGAATTCGCGTAGTATATACGCCTCAAGCAATCCCCTCAACCGTCACCTTTTCGGCTTTGTACCGCTTTATTGGGATACGGAACGACGCATTTAATGCACCTGACTAGGCGTGTTTTCAGCCTCGACGACTCTTCACCTTCCACACATAAGTTAGCTCGTCCTTATGAGGGGGGTAACATACCTCGTATAACAAAGACTTCGGTATTTGAGTTACCTCGTCCTTACGGAAGGGGTAACATAAATCTCTTCGTGCAAGGACGATCTCATTACCTAAGTTACTCCGTCCTTACGAGGAGGGGGTAACGTATTTTTACCTCGTCCTCGTAAGGAGGGGACACTTCTTTTTACCTCGTCCTCTGAAGGAAGGGGTATTTCTTTTTTACCTCGTCCTCTTAAGGAGGGGTACTTCTTTTTACCTTGTCCTCTTAAGGAGGGGTACTTCTTTTTAGCCTCGTCCTCTTAAGGAGGGAGTACTTCTTTTTTACCTCGCCCTCTTAAGGAGGGGTACTTCTTTTTATCTCGTCCTCTTAAGAAGGGGATACTTCCTTTTTACCCCATCCTCTTAAGGAGGAGTACTTCTTTTTTACCTCGCCCTCTTAAGGAGGGGTACTTCTTTTTACCTCATCCTCGTAAGGAGGGTACTTCATTTTTACCTCGTCCTCTTAAGGAGGAGTACTTCTTTTTACCTCGTCCTCGTAAGAAGGAGGTACTTCCTTTTTACCTCGTCCTCTATCTATCCTCGTACCCTACGCCTATTTTTTTTTGGGGCTCTGATAGGATACGACCCAACCACCTCGGCCTCGGCCCAATCTCAGGCCGAATAAAGATGGGCCTCCATCGAGATGACCTCGGCCCAACTCGACAAGACCTCAAGTAGTGGTAGAATTACTCGGAAGATCAAGGATATCTAAAAGATTGAAGTTATCTAGAAGATCAAGATTAATCCAAGGAGATAAGCTCAAACAAAGGGATAAGGCCGATCCTAATTAGCATTGTAGTAGGATTAGACTCCTCAAACATGTAAAACTCTATACTTATAAATAAATGATAGCATAGATGAGAGACACACTCTTGTAAATAAATGATAGCATAGATGAGAGACACACTCTTGTAATCACAAATACTACACGATATTTCTTTCTCTCCGTGGACGTAGATCAAAAATCAAGGATCGAACCACGTAATTCCTGTATTCTTTTACTTTCTTGTTCGATCTCTCTCTCTCTCAAAACCGAGATCTATCACTGGCGCCGTCTGTGGGAACGTTTTAAAATTTTTGTGTTTAAGATCTTGTTAAGTTTTGAGAGAATGATCATGGCAAGACCGTCAAAATCGAAGACCACTGCTGCCGGACAAGGTGTGGATCCGAAGGCCACCACGCAACAACCAGAGAAAAAGCAGAAAAGCAACCCGAGAAGTAACCAGAGAAGAATCCGGAGAAACAGCCTGTGAGGGATCCGAGCCCCGAACGTGTCTCGCATAACTTGGATTATTATGTCCATGATCCATGTAACGGCCCGCGTTTTTAAATCACTTCTCGTTTCCCTAGGACCGTTTCATTCATTGATTATGCGAGGAATATTATCTATATTAAATAAAGCGAGTTCTTATTTATTATCTTGTGACGAGGATAGATTAATTAATTGACTCGTATTAAGCAAACCCGTAGGAACACTTGGACTTCGTCCGTATTTTGAGATATTGTGTATTAAAGCCCGATGACCTAAGACCAAATCGGGAAGGCCGAAAATACGAGCGGGACGAACCCATTTCGATTGTTATTTTCGAAAGAAATAAGAAACATAATAAAAAGAAAAAGGCTTGTATTATTAATTATTTAGGAGGTACAAATACTTAGTAATTAAAAATAAAAATAAAAATGAAGTTTGACTTATTTATTAAAGAGTGGGAAGTACAATCAAATAAAATAAATTACAAGGAGTTGGAAATAAATAAAAATTTCTCTCTTGTTGTGCAGAGGCCATTTCTCCAAGGAGAATAGGCAGAAAACCATTCCACACTTCATCAGTGGAAGTCTCACCCCAAACAACCATTTGCCTCCTTAAGCACCATCCTCACCTGCAAAAAAAAAAGGCAGTGTATTAACACACAAAAACACAAAGAATAAACAGAATCAGAGGTTAATAACCAAGCAAAATTCTCCTATAAAAACCCTTGAAGTAGCTGATGAATTCACAGTAATAATTCTCCAATAATTCACAAAAAAGCAAAGGATTAAACTGAGCAGTAGAGGCTTAGAAAAGGAGGGCCTTTTGCTAACAATCTATTTCAACACAGCAAGGTAAAATCCAACCACCTCAAGAACTCATTTTACAGTAGCATTCATTCCAATAGCACAAGAAAAATTTCCTAAGACCTAATAAATAAAAGAGGACCAAGAAAACTTAGCTTTTAATTTTTTTCTTCCCCTTTTCTTCTCCCTGACCGAACACCCCCTCCTCTGCAGCATTTATTTATTTTCTCTCCCTTGTATTATTATGCAAACAAAACACAGTAAGGATTAAAAGACTTCATTTCACAAGAAAAGAAAGAAGAAAATCAAAAAAAAAAAGAGAAGAGAGGGAGGACTGCCGAGAAGGGCAGTGGGAAAGGGAGAGTGCGACGGGTGTTCCCGAGCCCTTCGGGCTAGGGCTTTTGCTGTCCGATATCGAGCAACACCCTCGGCGCACGGGGAGTTGCTCCAGAGGCCGGAGGGCCACCGGCGGTCGGATTTCCGACTGACCGGAGCCACCCCAGCCCGGGCCTTCTCACCGCACCGAGGGAGAGTCCCAAAACATCAAAATCAAGAATAAACCAGAACGAAAAATACTCGCACCAAATCTGACCCAACCAACAAAAGAAATCGAACAAAACAACAGTAAGCAGTAAGTAAAAAGGAGAGAAAGAACCGAGTCGAAGCAAAGGACCACCACGGGGCCGGCTCGTCCCCGACATGCCAGAAGAGTCACCGCCGGCCAAGGGAGCCCGGGGACAGAAGGCCAAGGCGGCAGAAGGTCCAGCAGCGCGGCGGCGGCACCACTCACGACGGAGGCAGGAAGTCAGCGGCGGCGCCACCAGCTACGGTACGTGGCGAAAGGTACGTGGCGCTTCATCATCGGCATAGCGCCAAACTTGAGGATGGATGGAATAGGGTCAAAGCGATTGTTCCGTTTTCTGTTAAAATTCACTTTACCCTGAAATTCCGCTTGTGATAAGCGCGCTTTGGAATACGCTTATAAGTGGGCTTCCTTCCCCCTTGATTAGCGAACTGCTTTTGGGGCTTGGAAGGAGCATTTCTCTTAGGCCTCATTTGATACTTGGCCTTATTCACTTTAAGCCAGTCACTCCCATTTGGTTTGAAAGCATTTTTAGGAGGACTGCTCGGAATTTTCTTCTCTTTTCCCTTACCGGCATGTATCGGAGTGGCAGTGGGCTTCTCCAATACATTCATTGAAGCTTTAACAAATATGGGACTAGTAGAGGAGGAGGGCTTATTGGGAACAACAACATACCCAATCCCTTCTTTTGAGCCATGAGGCAGAAAGGATTGCTCAATTGTCTTACTAGCTTGAGACGCATCGTAAAGAGACTTGAGTTTAAAGGTTAGGTGTTGTTCACACCCTTGAGCAGTTTCCAATTTCCCTTGGAGATCATTAAGTTTGCTTTTCAGATTGCTCAGTTCTTTATTGTTCCGAGCGATTTGATCCGCTTGCTTGGCATTCTCCAAGAGACTATTGGAGAGCGAATGCTCAAGTTCGCTTCGACTCGCTTGCAGCTCCTTATAATCATTGTGCTCACAAGCGACCACGCTTTGCTTTCCCTTAAGCGAATCAAGCTCTTGGGTCATCTTTGCATTGTCGCTCATGTAGCGACTTACAAGGGTCTGCAATGCTTGGTGATTTTCAACCAAGTTGAGATAATCACCGAGCAGCTCATTGTTGAAGAGTGAATCAGTGTCATCCTCATTTTCCTGAGGAATCTCTGGTACACTTTGCACGTGTGCGGGTGTAATTGACGAGTTTAGGTTTTCACATGTTATTACCTCGTCAGTCGCTTCAGAGTCGTTGTCGCTCATGGCCATGAGATTGGACTCAGGCTCCTCTTCATCAAATGCCAGCATCCCACTATCAAGCGACAATTGAGTCGCTTCCGCTTCATCATTAGTGAATTGATCTTCGTCATGATTCACTCCATCAATAGGGGCAGGTGGTTCCTCCGCAATATAGGCCTTGCGAGAATTTTGCCGAGCCTTGATTTCCTCTCGCTCCTTTTCTGATAGCGAGGGGCAATCGGATTTGTAATGACCTATCTACTGGCACTCATAGCATTTGACTGTATACTTTACTCCAGAAGATCCTCCAGCGGCACCGGACTCCGCTTTGCTTTAGCCGAGCAAGCGACCAGATGGTCCTTGCTGCTTCTTATAAAAATGCTTGTATTTGACGGCACGAGCGTTTGATGTGTTGAATCCTCTTATCAATGAAAGAGCAAACTCCTTCAACTCCTCTTTAGACATATCCGCAATATCTCCATGTGAGAAGGCACATAATGATTCTGCTTGTTGATTCTCAGTTGCTTTGAAAGCGAGGCCCTTCTCGAGCGGAATGGTCTTTTCTTCCTCTTCACTTCTCTGAGTTCCTTCTTGTTGATGTGGAACTCCATACCTTTGAAATCAGAGAACAAGGCTTCTGGGGATTGAGAACCCATATCCTTGTTGAAGAGGCAATTCTCCTTGATTGTCTTCCACTTGCCAGAGAGGGCATGGCAGACCTTGGTGTTGATCTCTTTGTGCGATAAATCCTTACCGAGAGTGGCAAGTGTCGTTACTAGGTTCAGAATTCTGGTCTCGAAAGCTTCCATACTTTCATTCGGCTTCATCGCTAGTGCCTCAAATTCTCTCATGAGAATAGAAAGTTTGTTCTCTTTGATCTTCTCATTTCCACATGAGAGGGGGGCTAGGGTTTCCCACATTTCTTTGGTTGTCTTGCACTTCATAATCCTAGCCAGATGAGCATCAGAGATTATGGACTGGATCACATTCCGAGCGACCCGATCAAGGTTGTCCACTTTGAAATCGGCAACGGTGGACTATTCTCTCGACTTCTCAACATAGCTCACTTGAGTTAATCCCTCTCCTGCAGTGACAAGTTTAGTAATCTTTATGGGACCTTTCATAACGACTTCCCACATTCTATCATGGAGAGCGGCAAGATAGGATTCCACTCGAAAGCTCCAAGTGTTATATCCTTCAACAGAGAACTGAGGTAGTGAACCTGTAGAGCTCATCTTAGGAAACCGTTAGTAAAATGCAATATGCTTCTGTACAAGTTAATGCAAGTTTTTTTTTTCTCGAAAGATCTAGTTCAAAAGAACACAACCGTGTCGCTTTAAAAGAGTTTAAAGCGGCACCGATATGCAAAACAATAGTTCAAATGAACCTGGCTCTGATACCACTTGTTGTCCCGTTAGCACAAACACACCCAGAGGGGGGGGGGGTGAATACGTGTGTAGAGGTTTGACCTCTTTTTCAGATTTTAAAGCGAATTGTGAAATCCCCTCTAAGTGAAAGAAATCGATAAGGCTAGACCGAGCGACTTTTCCCAAGCGGATTTAGCCGAGCGGAAAAGGTCGCTTGCTCAGAGCTTAAGGCGAGCGGAATTTGGTGAGCGAATAGTGCTAAGTGAGAAAAACTCTTGCTTTACATAAAAGTGTGATTTCGCTTAAGTGTGTGTGTGTATGCAATAATCAAAGTGATAAATAAGCGAGAAGTAAATACAGTAAGTAAGGGAGACACAAGCGATTTTATAGTGGTTCGGTGATGAAACACCTACGTCCACTCTTCTTCCAAACTAGGAAGGAACACCGCTAACAATCAACAGTTAGTAACCGGCACTTCAGTCTACTGGAAAGACAAACAAGTGAATTCGGTCTCACTTGGGGACAGTCAGTGAATTCAGTCTCACTGGGGACAGGGTCAAGTGACTTCAGTCTCACTTGGGGACAAACAAGGTTTGTTGTTTACAAAACGGGTTCTCTAACTACAAGATAATCCTTTTACAATGAGTGCTAAAAAAAAAGATAAGATTATCTTCTTCCTAAGTGTTCAAGTGAGATACAGGAACACTTAAGGTATGAGGATCTACTGAACATAGAACAAGAAATGTTCTATGGAACTCAACAGATTACAACTCTAAGTGCTAAAAATTTTCTGGGTTCTAGCTAGAGTTGAAGACTTTTTGAGCGATTGAGAGCTTGAGAATTTTCGCAGAGATTTGGCTTGTTCACGTGAGTTGAGTTAGTCTCTGAGTTCTGATCTTTAGTATTTATAGGAGATGAGGATGAAATGACCGTTAAAGAGAAGCCAAACATCCAACGTCTCTTCCTCAATAATTCTTTGAAGTCCGCGGATTTGATTTGATTAAGTGCAGACTTGTCTTCTTTCTGCATTCAATCTTGTACTATGGTGTACTATGAAGATATGCAATCTTTACATGTAGAGCAGTTGGCCGACCGCGCGCATCCACGTGTCACTGTGGTATTGACTTTCATTTAATGCGGCGCAGAATCACTCTCACTTGAGTGCGGTCACTTCACTTGAAGTGAACTCTTAGTCTTCAGTGCTTTGTCAGAGCTTTATGAGCTTTTAATCACTTGGAACATTCTCTGAGCAGATTCATTTTGTCAGCTTCGCTTGGAATGAACTCGCTTGACAATTCTGCTTAGCCATAACTCGCTTGAAAAAATTCGCTTGAAGAGTCTTCACTTGGCACTTGTTCCTAGCTTGAAGATGGCTCTTGACAAATTCTCTTAAAGATTTCCGCTTTGGTTGATTATCGCTTGAACTCTGGAGCAGGAAAACTTGACTCGGAAAACTTCGCTTCAAGAATCCCGTTTGAATTTATCCGCTTGAGAAGACTTTGCTTGAATGACTTCTCGCTTGAACTGGGAATCTTGAGTGATTGCACTGGGAACCGCTTGGCCAACCAAGTCGCTTAGCATGAAATCCGCTTCGACTTGAAATCTCCGCTTGGTAGAAAAACACTTGAGAAAAATTAATCTCCCTAACAAGTGAGCTTTTCTAATACATGAAAAATTACAAGTGTCCTACCACTATGGGAAATTATGAAATTAAGACTATGAATAATTAGCTAAGGGGCTTTGGCATTATCAAAACAATTAATAAATTTTATTAATATTAAGTAGCCCCTTAACTAGATATTCCGACACGGGCCGGTTTTTCGTAAAGGGGGTCTGGGTAACCAATAGGCCCCATTGCCTATATGTTGGCTTTGCCCCAAACCTTGAGTAGCGTGCATAATGTATTTCACGTGTCCCAGCTTTGCAAATATGTGTACGATCCGAGACACGTAATTCGTCAAGAGGAAATTGAGCTTGCTCCCGACCTAAGCTACGAGAGTCAACCAGAAGCGATTTTGGATCGCAAAGTGCAACAACTTAGAAATAAATCTATCATCTCTGTAAAGGTTTTAAAGAAGCACCAAGGCCAAGAAGAGGCCACTTGGGAGCTTGAAGAGAAGATGCTAGAGAAGTACCCCGAATTGTTTAAGTAGATAAGCAAAATTTCAGGACAAAATTTCTTTTAAGGTTGGTAGGATGTAATGGCCCGAATTTTATAAGTCGATATTAATAAGATTTCACACCAAGATTTTTACTATGTTTCTTTTAAGAAGAGAGTTAAGGTTATTTTATGTTACTAAAGCACTAATGTGCTTAAATGAGTGGGAGCATGTACTTTCAAAGAGCAAGCGATTAATGATGGCTACATACGTAAGTTATTAAAGTTAACGAATTCACTTAGCTAGTGACTACTTATTTGCAAACAGCTTTGATTATTTAAAGCGACTTTAGTTGTCGCCTGAGAATTTCCGCTAAGAATTGTATGTTGAAAGGGTTTTGAACTTAACGAGTCCGCTCCAAGCAGTTCCGAGCGGCTCGGAGTTCGCTTTGAGTCTGGGATGTAGAAGTCCGCTCGAGACGAGCGGTAGCAAAGCACGTAAGCTCGCTCGAAGATGAGCGAGGGGTCGCTCTAAGCGAATTTTATGAGCGAGTTAAAGAGAAAAGATGTTAGAGCGATTTTTGTACCTCGAGCGAGTTCACTAGAGGGAATCCGCTCGGGAAGCGAGAGTCAGCGAGCTATCTTGAGAGGCGTGCCATGTGCATTAATTATGTGTCAGTCAACCTTACATTTCTTCAACACGCCTCCACCCTTACCGACAGTACCGTATGTCCTTTTCTGCAAAAGCCATACCAATTTTAATGATTTCAAATTTTTTTTTTATTTAAATTCAGAAAAGGGTACACCGCACCCCTATAAATACACCCACCTTTAGGATTCATTCATTTTGCTGCCATTTCACAAATTTCATCTAAAACATAAAGAGAGAAAGAACGAGGGAAGAAAAGGAACCAGTTTGAAAACTTGTTCAAAGTCTTATGGTAAAATCTCCACCCCGTCTCATTTGATATGTTGGTGCCTTTAAACTATATTTTGCTTTCAACTAGATCAAAATTGATTTTCAAACATCAAGTATTCCCCGAGTCACTGTAAACCAAAATGTTTTGAGTAAAGGCTAAACCGAAATCTGATAATTTCTTAAGTATGTTTTCTTCAATAAAGAAACGAGCACGGAAAGCAGCTAAAGAGTCCAGAACCTTCACTGTTTTCTTCATTCTTTTAAAAGAGTGTTAATCCGCTCAGTTCAGACCTGAACCTTATCTTCAGTAGGATTATGAAATCCTATTCTGCTAGAGCTTTTCTGGAAAGATAAAGATGTATGATAAGTTATTTCTACTAGAGCTTCTCTAGAGATGAGAGTATACCCAAAGTCGCTCAAAACTCACCCCTCTAGAACAAGTGATAAATCAACCCCGAGAGAGAGAGAGAGAGAGAGAGAGAGAGAGAGAGAGAGAGAGAGAGAGAGAGAGAGAGAGAGAGAGAGAGAGAGA
>JAOWBJ010177544.1:0-11489 GCA_028566335.1 Monarda citriodora | reverse complement strand
ATAAAAATAATTAAACAATCTCACATGTTCAAATATTTTCTACGTTTCATAATTTGAATTATCTTACAATAACACTTATATATATAATCAATGATGCATGAAACATAATGGAAAGGAAAACTCAAAAGAACAAAGAGAAAAAATCAGTTCCTCTCCAGTTAGAACTGGAACCGGAACCGGAACATAACCGGAACCGCCGGTTCCAGAACCGGAACCGTTTACTGTACGATTCTGTTTCTGTTATGACTACCGAGGAACCGGAACTGGCGGTTCTATTCCGGTTCTGTTCCTGTTCGAGAACCGTGGACACCTCTAGCTGATGGTTAGGAAAAAAATAAAATTGATTGAATTTGTGTGCTGCCCTAACAAAATACTATCTCCGTTCTGCGATAATTATCCATAAGAAGAATATATGTAAATTTTTAAATAATACTTTTAACAATTATGGCCCGGACCTAACAAAATATTGTCTACGTTGTGTGACAATTGATCAATTCCGACTTTTCTTAAAGGATTTGAAACGACAAAAACAACAATAACAAAAGAATACAGTATTTAAGTGGTTCAATTTACTTAGGGTAAATCTACATCAACAGGATAAAAGAGCTTGTTCGATTTTATTGCTTGAGGGTGCAGAGATTACAATGATAGATTCCAACCCTTTCTAATCAACCTACGTGCTATTTATACATAAGGATTATGGGTCTGGGCTCGCAGGCCCAGTAGGTGTGTGTGTAACCGCTTTGGGGTGGTTACTTGCGGTTGAGAAGATCGTGGTTGAGGTGTGCATGCATGTAACTGCATGTGAATAACCGCTTATGACTGCAGATTATATGCTGACAGGAAAGTTACAAGTAGACGACTGCTTGAAGCCGGAGTGATCTGCATTGCGTCTCTTGTACCGGAGAGTAGTCGCTAGGGCCTTGATTCGGCTTGGAGGCTTTGAACCGGAGTGCATTACCGAACTGAACTCGTTGCCGGACCGTAATGGGTTGGACCGGTTCACTCGAGCTTGCGCTGTTAATGGGCCGGATTGAATGGGCCTTTCCATTGGGCTCGATGGATTTCCGTCCGTATCCCATCACTGCCCCTCTCAAAGAGTGAGGTAATGCCAAAATCAGCTGAAGGTGGGGCACTTCGGATGTGCCGGCGTTGAGACGTGCTGACGTGTACTAGCGTACACTGTACGTTTCCTTGCATTTAATGCGACAGTTGGAGCGAAAAAGCGGGATTCGAATAGTCGCCTATTTTTTGATAAAAACCCTAGTTCTGCCACATTAAAACCTTTTCACTCTCTCTTTTTTCGCATTCTCTCCATGATCTTCTATGCAAATTCAAACTTTTAAGGAATTTTCTTCGCCGGAACAATCGCAAAAAATCGGAGATTTCCAATCGGCAATCCCTTTTTCCACATATACAAGTAAGTATGTCTTCTACTTTGAGTCCACAATCGGGTAGTGATGGGGAGGTTGCCGGTAAAATAGTTGTAGGGACGTCTAAATCCACCGGCAGCGGCCGGAAAAAAGCAAAATTAGTTCCGGTAGAGAGATTTAGGTCGTGTCTTAGTTCTGAAACCATAAACTCCCTAGCTAGCCGATATTATCTGCCGGGGGAAAACTGCCATTGTTCCCGAAGGTGATGATAGGGCGGATCTTCCGCCAGTAGGATACTGTACAGCCTACGAAGCCTGCTTAGAATGCGAACTTCGTTTTCCGCTTTATCCTATTTTTGTTGAACTATTGGATAGGTTTAGCCTCCCTCTCGGTCAGGTGACTCTGAACTCTTGGAGACACTTGACCGCTTTTGCGGCCGAAGTGCTAGTGATCGGGTACGAACTTTCCTTAGACTTAGTGTTGAGGTTTTTCCAGTTTAAAAGGAAAGGGTCATGGTTCTTTCTTACCCCAATTCGGGTTTTTAGAGTCAAAACAAAATCTAAGTGGCCGAAGTGGCAGTCCTGTTTTTTTATTATAAGGGGACTGGGGCCTCCGAATTTGTGTGGAGGGGGGTCGAGTCCGTAATCCTTCACCCTCCGACTAAATACCTGGGCTGGCTCGAAGACCTGCTCAGGAACACCCCTATGGTAACAAGGGCATACTCGGAGCCCGAGCTTGTCCGAGGTGCGGTCAGTTAGCCTGACTCGTCTACTGATGACGAAGTTGTTGAGGGTGAGGATTACTTTGTCCTCGTAGTGTGTTTCTTTTAATTCTATTTTTTGACTTCGTCTTCTTTGTTTTCAGTGAATATGATGAAGCAATTCGGCAAGAAGAAGACTGCCGAACAGGCTCCTGCTGCTGAAAAGGAGCCGAAGAGGCAGAAAACCTCTTCTCGTACAGCACTGCCCCTCGACACCACAGGTCCGGTCCCGATGACCGTGTCCTCGTCTTCTGCTTCCTCTAAGAGGACTGTGGAGGGACTGGGCAAGAGGGGGCCGAAACCCTCTTCGGTTGCACCTGCACGAACTCTACCCAGCTTGGAAGAGGAAGTTGGGACTGTAGGGGCCCATTTTGGTGCTCCTATTGCTCAGGCCTTGGAGTGGCCTGGGAATTTTGCCGAGGTGTGTGCTACTCTCGTCTCTTTTTTTTTACGAAGTCTTCATTGTTTTTGCAGAGGGCCGATCTTCTCTCCGAACTGGTGGCGTCCGAACTGAAGAGGGGTGCATCCGAGCACCGAAAGCTGGAATGATCCTTGGCTAAGGCCAAGGAGTCTTTGACGAAGGGCAAGGACGATGCTGCGAACAAAGCATCCGAGGCGAAGGCCATAGAGTCGGCACTGAGCCAGGCTATGGCGAGGGCAGCCAAGGCGGAAGCCGAAGCGACAGCGGCGAAGGCCGAGACAGAGCTGCTGAGGAAGCAGAGGGAAGAGGATGCGGCTTCCTTCGCCGCAACGCAAGGCGAAGTCCTCCGTGCTTACACGGGGAAGCTCTTCGTGAGCTCACTGCTTTCGTCGGCGGACTTAGTAGCATGCTGAGCGAAAACCTCAGCCAAGGGGTGGACGTGGTGATCCCACTCTATGCCAGGGAGGTGGCTGCTCGTCTCCAAACCCTGCCACTTCTCGATGCGCTGGTGGCGTCGCCGGTGCCTTTGACGGCAGTGCGTGCAGTACGGACCGCAATGAGCAAATGGAGAGGGCCCTTGCCGCAGTGGGCCCGGTGTCTCCGGCGTCACTTGTCACCGAAGCTGAGGGTGACGAAGAGGAAGAGGCGGGAGAGGAGGAGGGTGATGAGGTCCCCAAGTCTCCAAGAAATGAGGTGCCACTTTCACCTCCAAAAGATCAGGAGGCCAATCCGGAGGCATGTGAAACTGAAGTGCCGAATCCGGAGGCCGATCCGGATGACCAACGCGAGGAGGCAAGGGAAGACGAAGTGCCGGAGAAAACACCGAAGGAACTGGGGGTGACTACACTGAAGTGCCGGAATCCAGCTCTCTTGTATGACTTCACTCCTTTCTTTTATTAGTTAGGTCTCACATTTGACTTCGGCCTTGCTGCCCTCCTCTTGTACCTTTTCAGCATGAATAAAAGACTCTTTTGCTCTAGAATCGTTCCATTTATTGCTTTTATTTTTACATCTGTAGCCTGTTGCTCCATTTCCTTTTTCATGGGATGCTGAACTGAAAGAGTTTACTCGTCTTCTTAACTCCAAGGAGATTGAAATTCTGCACTGGAAAAAGTTGTACTCTTCGACATTAGATGAAGCTGAAGGCCGAGCCAGAGATGACCAAATTAAGTTTGACAAGGTGCTGGCCTAAGTTGTCGAACTCGAGTCCACCCTCAAAGACATGAAGGTCGAGTTTAAAGTTCTGAAAGAGGAGAACACCGAGTACGAAGAGATCATCCACCGAAGTGGTGGGATGATGATCACCGAAGTAGAAGACCAGATGAAGGATATATGGCAGCGTAGCCGCGAAGTAAAGAAGCTCTATGGTCCGGACAGCAAAGAGTGCCGAAGTGAAATCGATGCTCTCCGGCACTTTGTTGGAATATGCAAGATTATTCATATTCGATATCCGAATCTGGAGAAGATATTCAATGATACTCCAGCTTTGAGATCCACTATAATTCGGTATCAACCTTCCGAATTGACCGAGCAAGATCATCGAGAAGATTTGAAGCGCCGAGGTGGTAGAGCACCTCGATCTCAGGGCCGTGGAAAGAGACTAGTGGGCTCTACTTCTCGAGGTGGCAATGCCAGAGGGGCCGGAGTCGGAAGATTCAACTTAGATGCTCTTATGAGGGCTAAAGAGCCTGAAGACTTTGCGGAGAAATGACTGTATTGTAGCAAGCCTAGGGACCCTCCTGAATCTTGAAATAAATCCCATGTACTTATAGATATAAATCAACATATTGTCTTTGCAATACTGTGAATAAAAAATATTTATGTTTTGCAATTGTGAATTAACACTTAACCTATTACAGAAATTTGTTTTTATTCAATTTATGAACTTCGGCTTTAATAAGGTAGCGAAACTCTTATACCGAAGTGGATTTGTCCTTATTCGGCGAGCTTTATCGCTAGGGTTGGACTTCCTTTTACGCGCGTTTGAACGAAGTCACCCGGAGTGGGGACTGCGGTGTCATGAGAAAAATTACACATTTTGATATAAACGAAATGCTTATTTACCATTAATCTTGACAATGTAGTCTTATACCTTCTATAGAAGATTTGACCCACCATTGTCTTCGGAATATTATCGAAAAGGGGGCCAGCCTTTTGAGATTAAATTATGAACATTATGTATAAATGGGAATTCGGACATATGACTTCATAAAAAATAGATAAAAGACAAGTTTCATAAAAGATAGACGCATTGACACTGCCCATCTATACATAATATTTTCTGAGGTTCAAAATGTGCCATGTTCGGGGAATATGCTCACCGGACATATGAGCCAATTTATATGACCCTTTGCCGAGTACTTCAGTGACCCGATATGGCCCCTCCCGAGTGGCTTCAAGATTGCCGAGCTTCTCTGCTCTGCTCACTTCGTTGTTTCTTAGCACAAGATCACCCACTTGGAACTGTTGAGTTTCACTCTTTGGTTATAATACCGGGCTACTTGCTGCTTGTATCGAGCTTCCTTTATAAAGGCAAGCTCTCTTTTTTCTTCAGCGAGGTCAAGTTCGGCTCAGAGTCTTTCTTCGTTTTCTTCAGTCGTGAAGTTTAGCGTGCGAGGACTGGGCATGCCGATTTCGACCGGAATGACCGCTTCGGTGCCGTATACCAGGCTATACTGTTTTTCGTCGTTCGAAGTCCTTGGGGTAGTTCGATACGACCATAGTACTTGTGGGAGATTTTCTACCCAAAGCCCTTTGGCTCGATCTAGCCGAGTTTTCAGCCCCTTTACTATGGTGCGGTTTGTGACTTCAGTCTGACCGTTTGTTAGTGGATGAGCCACCGAAGTGAATCGTTGTTGAATATTTAACTCTTGGCACCATTCCCTAACCGTTTGTCCGTGAATTGAGTCCCATTGTCCGAAACGAGGACATGAGGTATGCCAAAGCGGCAGACTATGTTCTTCCATACGAAGTCGAGAGCTTTTGTACTTGTTATCTTGACCAAGGGTTCGGCCTCGACCCACTTCGTAAAATAGTCTATTGCTACAATCAAAAATTGCAGCTGTCTTGGGGCTTTCTCCAATGGTCCCACGATGTTTATGCCTCACTGCATGAATGGTCATGGACTCATGGTGGTCAGACCGGTCTACTGCATCTTTGGGACATTGGCATGAATCTGGCATATCAGACACTTCTTAACGAGGACGACTGCGTTTTGGACAAGGGTTGGCCAGTAATATCCCCACCTCATAATTTTTTTTGGCTAAAGCGCTGGCTCCAATGTGGCTTCCGCAGGATCCGTCGTGGACTTCTCTTAGGACATAATCCGCCTCATCAGGTCCTACACACCTTAGCAATGGTTGTAGATAGGATTTTCTGTAGAGGGTTCCTTGCTGAATTTCGTACCGAAGTGATCTGCACAATATCTTTCTTGCCTTGGTTTAGTCGTCGGGTAGCTGTCCTTTTTCCTAATACTCTAGTATGGGGGTCATCCAGTTCGGTGTACTTGTTACCATGTGCACTTCGGTTGCATCGTCGATGCTTCTGTGCAATAGTTCTTCCACCTTTGAATTTTGAGATGATGCCAATTTACTCAGAGTATCCGCTTTGCTATTTTGTGCCCTTGGGATGCGAGTTATCTGGAAATACGAAAAAGTTTGTTGGAAACTTCGGACTTTTTCCAGATATTTCTTTATTTTCTCCCCTCTTGCTTCACTTGTACCCATTATGTGGGCCACTATGACTTGTGATTCACTATGGATTTTTATGGATTTGACATGAAGGCTTTGAGCTAATCAGAGTCCGGCAAGGAGTGCTTCATACTCTGCTTCGTTGTTTATGGTGGGGAATTTGAATCGAAGTGAGTAAGTCACTTCGTGCCCATCCGGTGCAACAAGTAGGATGCCAGCTCCGCTTCCTGCTTAACCTGAAGCTCCATCTACATACCCTATCCGACAATCCGGTGGTTCTACTTCGGGAACGCTGAGAGTTTTCTCCTTCACTTCAGTATCTACCGGAGTGGTTTGTTCGAATTTAGCTTCAACTAGGAAATCAACTAAAGCTTGTCCCTTTATTGCTTTTCGGGGTAAATACTCGAGGGAGTGTTCACCTAACTCAATAGCCCACTTTGTTATTCTACCTGATGCTTCAGGCTTAGTCAAAATTTGCCGAAGTGGGAGATCGGTTAGGACCCGTATCGTGTGAGCATGAAAGTAAGGCCACAATCTTCTTGCCGCATTCACTAAGGCCAAAGCTATTTTCTCTAAAGGCTGATATCGAGTTTCTGGACCTCTTAGTGTACGGCTTGTGAAGTATATGGGATGTTGACGCCGACCGTCTTCTCGTACAAGTACTGCACTGATCGTTTCGTCCGAGGCTGCTAAGTACAAAGAAAGAGTCTCTGCTCATTTAGGTACGGACAGCACAGGGAGTTTGGCTAAATATTTCTTAAGCTCTATAAAGGTATTCTTCTGCATTTCTTCCCACTCGAACTTTGGGGCCATCTTCAATATTTTGAAGAAGGGCAACTGTTACCGCTTAAGAGAGGAAGCGATTTAGTGCGGCTAGGCATCCGGACAGTCTTTGTACATCATAGATGGAGTTTGGCATTGCCATGTCTTGAATAACCTAGACTTTGACCGGATTGGCCTTGAGTCCCCGAATCTACCAAGAATGTGCATTTCTAGGTCGAGTGTTGTTTTTAGGTCGCCTATGCATTCAAAAATGTTTTTGCTCTTGAAGACGATGTCATCGACGTACACTTCGACGATCTTTCCGATATGATGCCGAAATAGCTTGTCCACCATCCTTTGATATGTAGCTCATGCGTTTTTGAATCTGAACGACATCTTTTCATAGGCAAAAATGCTGAAATCAGTAAAGAAAGCAGTTTTGGAAGCATCCTCTTCATTCATTAAAACTTGATGATAGCCTTTGTACAAATCAAGAAAACTAAAAATTTCGAAGCCGACTGAGGCTTCGACTTTTTTGTCTATGTTAGGAAGTGGATAACAATCTTTGGGACAGTGCTTGTTTAGATCAGTGTAATCTATCCGCCACCCCCTTTCTTTTTTTTGATCATCACTGAATTGGCTATCCAAGTTGAGTATTTCACTTCGAAGAGGACTTCGGCATTCAACAGCTGGTGGACTTCGTCGCGAATGACTTGATTTCTTTCCGCGGCAAAGAGTTTTTGCTTTTGTCTTACAGGCCGGACTGCGGGATCAATATTCAGTCGGTGTTTGATAATGTCCGGAGATACTCCCGTCATGTCCAGCGGAGACCATGCAAAGACATCTCGAGAAGCCCTGAGGAGTTGAATTGTTTGATTTCAGAATTGAGGTGTTCCAGCAAAGCCAATCTTGACGGTTCTAATGGGGTCGTCTTCGTACAGTTGCACTTCCATCGAGTTCGACCCGGACTGTACTTCATCTACCTCCAACTCCTCAGGCAGCTGTGATTGATATGCTTGGTAATGCCGAACTGAGGGTTCGGCATTCTTGAGAGAAATTTGCATACACTCTTTTGTTCTCTTTTGGTCTCCTCGGATGGATGTTATCCCCCCTTAGTTGGGATTTTAACCATCAAATGGTATGTAGAACATACCGCCCGAACTGCATTGAGCCAGTCTCTCCCAAGAATGATATTATATGGAGAGCGAGCTTTGACAATGAAGAACTCGATTGCTGCAGTGGAGCTAGTAGGAGCCTTCCATACAGTTACGGGAAGACTGATGACTCCCTTAGGGCAGGTTTCTTCTTGCGCGAAGCTCTTTAGAGAGAGTGGTGCCGGAGTCAGGCAAGCTGGGTCGATTTCTAATTTATCGAAGCATTCTTTGAAGAGAATGCTGACTGAGGCACCAGTGTCCACAAATACACGGTAGATAAGCTTGTTTGCCACTCCGGCTTGGATGACGATGGCATCTCGACACGGAGAGATAGCCGGTACCGGGTTTGCATCCGAGAAAGTAATGACTTCCTCTTTCTTTAGGCATTTGTGAGTTGACTCTTCTCGATTCGAGCTTCGGCACTCCGCCTTTAATGACGACTTCGTCTTCCCAGCAGGGAGAGTGTCGATCGTCTGGATAACTCCGTCATATTGAAGTTCGTCATCATCCTCCTCGGGATCTTGTTGCTTTTGTTTTTATCATTTGGGGGAGCGCGGTTCGTCTTCCCCTATCTTTTCTTTCCGGCTTGCTGTTGCCGGCCGTGATATTTCTTCAATGCTCTTGCTTTCACAAGAGCATCGATGTCAGCAGCCAGGTTTCGGCATTCTTCCGTGTCATGACCGTGGTTTTCATGGAAGAAGCAATATTTGTCCTGGCTTCGCCGTTTAGCTGACTTCGTCATTGGCTTCGGTTTTTCGAACATCGCTGGATGAAGTTCGAAAATTTCCGCCCTTGACTTAGTCAGTGGCGCATATTGAGGCTGGGGCTTTTGTGGATTAGGACGAGGTCCTAATCTGGATTGTATTGGCCTTCTCTGGATTCTGTCAAAAGCACTCCGGGGAGGGCGTCCTTGGTCGCCGCGATCCACGTTCTTTTTCTTTTCACCCCAGACCGAACTGTCCAGGGTTCTCTTTCTTTGGTCCGCCTCGTCGGCTCGGGCGAACTGGTTCGCAATGTCCCACATTTCTTGTGTGGTTTGCGGATTGCATTTGACGAGCTCTTTGTATAGAGCTCCAGGCAGAATTCCATTTTGGAATGCTGAGATTACAAGTAGATCGTTGATGTCATCTACTTGTAAGCATTCCTGGTTGAAACTCATTATGAAGTCGCTGATTTTCTCGTCGCGACCCTGACAAATTGATAAAAGTTGTGACGAAGTGGCTCGGGCTTTGGCCTTTTGAAAGAACCTTCTATGAAAGACTTCCATCAAATCTCCATACGATCTGATACTGCCAGGGGGCAGACTATCAAACTATCTTCTTGCATTCCCGATAAGTAATTCCAGGAACAACTTGCACATATGCACCTCATTGAGGCGCTGATTGGCCATGTTGTACTGATACCGGCCAAGGAAGTCATGAGGGTCCACTAGTCCGTCATAAGACAGTGGACGGACTTTATAGTTGTTGGGGAGAGAGGTTTGCACAATGTCATCCGAAAATGGAGTTAGGAGTGCCCCGTACATTCCGAACCCCTCATTACGAACAACAGAGACGTGAGTCTGTGGTGGTGAGCGGCTCTGCTCGTAATGCGTACTTCAGTGGCGGGAAGAGTGCATGCTCCTGTTGTGTCGGGACAAACTGGGAGGTGGGTCATTCCGGTGACCCTCGTTCCTTGAATGGTAGGAGGAGGCTTCGGCCTCCTTTTCACGGTCATGGGGCTGATGTCGTTTCTTCACAGGAAATCAAGGATTTCATCATGCTTCTCTTCTAGGAACTGCTTGACAGCCTCATTGAGATTGGGCTGCTTGTACGATTCCGTCCTTTGGGTTTCGGTAGGGCCAGTCCTGTCTTTTCGAGGGCTAGGAGTAAAATTTCTTTCATTTTGAACGGGATCTTTCCCAGCTATATGACTCGGACCGGTACTTCCCTCTCCGTTACAGTTGCGGATAGCATTGGTTCTTCTTGTCATCTCGTATCAGCAGTAGAAAAATCGTGGATCACAAGATTTCATTTCCCACAGATGGCGCCAGTGATCGAATCCGACTTTTCTTAAAGGATTTGAAATGATAAAAACAAAAATAATAAAAGAACACGTCCACGGAAGAAAAGAGCTTGTTTGATTTTATTGCTTGAGGGTGCAGAGATTACAATGATATATTCTAACCCCTTTCTGATCAACCTATGCGCTATTTATACACAAGGATTATGGGTCTGGGCTCGCATGCCCAGTAGGTGTGTGTAACCGCTTTGAGGTAGTTACTTGCAGTTGAGAAGATCGTAGGTTGAGGCGTGCATGCATGTAACTGCATGTGAATAACCGCTTATGACTACGAATTATCTGCTGACAGGAAAGTTACAAGTAGACGACTGCTTGAAGCCGGAGTGACCTGCATTGCGTCTCTTGTACCGGAATGTAGTCGCTAGGGGCTTGATTCGGCTTGGAGGCTTTGAACCGGAGTGCATTACCGAGCTGAACTCCTAGCCGGACCGTAATGGGTCGGACCGGTTCACTCGAGCCTATGCTGTTAGTTGAATGGGCCTTTCCATTGGGCTCGAAGGATTTCGGTCCGTATCCCATCACTGCCCCTCCTAAAGAGTGAGGTAATGCCGGAATCAGCTGATGGTAGAGCACTTCGGGTGTGACGGACACTTCGGATGTGCTGGAGTTTAGACGTGCTGACGTGTACTAGTGTACACTGTACGTTTCCGTACATTTAATGCGACAGTTGGAATCCCGAAAAAGCGGAATTCGAATCGTCACCTACTTTTTGATAAAAACCCTAACACATTCAAACTTTTTGATTCGGCTTGGAGGCTTTGAACCGGAGTGCATTACCGAACTGAACTCGTTGTCGGACCGTAATAGGTTGGAACGGTTCACTCGAGCATGTGCTGTTAATGGGCCGGATTGAATGGGCCTTTCCAATGGGCTCGAGGGATTTCGGTCCGTATCCCATCATATATAATAATTATTCACCACTAAAATAAATGGTGTTATTCATTTGTGATATGCGACATGTCAAAACTGCCCCCGCCCCCTCCCCCCAAAAACTACTATTACACAATAGTTATATAACCGGTTTTTTTACTCCTTTTTTCAATTCAGCTAACCCAGCTAAAGGTGATCGATACTACCTACGCCTACTTGCCTAATTTTATTGTTGACGTTAATCATCTTCATTTGACCTAATTATAGTTATCATATATGTAAGTTTATAATATTTATATAATAGCGGCTTAATAAAAGTGAGTGTTGGGATATTTAGTTAAGGGGGAATTAGGCTTAAATGGTTTTGATTATACCAAAGCCCCCTTACTAATCATCCAT
>JAOWBJ010177433.1:0-11491 GCA_028566335.1 Monarda citriodora | reverse complement strand
TATTTTAGTGTCTTGGGAATACTTTTGCAGCAAGAAATGTTATGATTATTCCCTTCTATCCTCTCTTCTCTCTCCTATCTCCCTCTTCCCTTTACTCGTTCAATTTCATCACCATTGTTACTGTTTTATTGAAATTAAAGCAACAGCAGTACAGATCGTCATCAATACATATCAAATCCATAATACCCATACATATATTACAACACACACACTACATTTGGGCCCATAACAGTGGTATCATCCAGTTTTGAAGTTCCTGCAGTTCGTGAGTTATCATGGCAGATAACACGCGATTGAAAGAATTACTGGAGAATCAACGGCAGCTGGAAACCTCCTTGAAGGCGGAGGCACTGAACAGATCGGCATTGGAACATAAGCTGGCCGATCAGCTCACAACGCAGATCGCTGGATTGCAGCTGCAATTCACGTCGGCTATTGCTGAAATAAAAGAGCAAATTACATCATTAGGCAGCAGTTCAAGCAGGGGAGAGCAGTCTATTTTGGGATCAGGTCCCAGATCAAATAAATCACATACATCTATGGTACACACACCACTTCCTAAGTTGGATTTTCCTACCTTTGATGGTTCGAACCCACGAGCGTGGATCCTTAAATGTAATAGCTACTTTAAGCTAATGCCCTCTTTGTCGGATGTGCAACGGGTTACCATGGCTTCTATGTATTTCGAGGGTAAAGCACTTTTATGGTTTCAAAACTTGAATCTAGAGGATTATGTGCTTTCATGGAAGCAATTTGTGGAATTGGTGTCTTCGCGGTTTGAAGAATTAAAGACCTCTAGTATTATTGTGGAATTTAATAAGTAGAAGCAAACGGGGTCTTATGAGTCTTATGTTGACAGATTTGATGAATTACGTTCATGCTTGTTGTTGGAAGACTCTAGTCGTTTTAGTGAAGAATACTTCGTTGCCAGCTTTTTGAGTGGGTTGTCCGAGGAGTTACAGAGTTCTATTGCCATGTTCCAACCCCAAACATTGGACCAAGCAATTGAATTAGGGAAAAAACAGCTGATCACTATTGAAGCTCTTACTAAAAGGATCAGAACAGTCCCCAGGCAGCAACAATACTACCCATCTGCACAAAGAAGATCTGAGTTCAGTCCAGTGGTGTCTACCCCTGTTCAGTCTAAACGTTCTGCTCCTAATGTTCCTAAGTTTCCCACTAAACTTCTTACAGCAGCAGAAATGGCGTCTCAGAGAGATAAGGGGCTATGTTACAATTGTGATGAAAAATTCGTGCCCGGTCATCGTTGCAAAAGCAGGAGTTTGTATCTAATTATGTCTGAGGAGGAAGAAACGGAATTCAGTTCAGATTCTATTCTTACTGAACAGTCCCAGTCTGATGTAGCTTGTGAGGAGGTGCAAATGTCATTGCACTCATTGTTGGGAGAGTGTGGGGTCACTACAATGAGGGTCATGGGTGAAGTTGGTCAGCACAAGCTGAATATTCTTATTGATTCCGGGAGTACGTTGAGTTTTATTCAAGAAAAAACAGCTCATTCATTGAGGTGTATCATGGAGGAGGATACACCATTATTGGTGCGTGTGGCCAATGGACAAAAACTATTTAGTTCAAAGAAAGCTACGGATTTCTCATGGGTGGTGCAGGGGCATACATTTGTGTATTCCCCTCGGTTATTGGGTAATGTGGGGTGTGATCTCATTCTAGGGGGTGATTGGTTACGTTGTTGTACCCCGATTGAACTTGATTATGAAAACATGACATTCACAGTTACTTTGGAAGGGGCACGAGTGAAGCTTAATGCATTAACTTCCCTGAAGGACTGTTCCTTTATTTCTGGACAAGTACTTAGCCAGCTGATTCACACAGAATATCACTCCATTTCTGAAATATTTTTGGTAGAAGGGGGCAGTCCAGAATCTGATATTTCTGAGGATTTGGAGTTATTATTGGAGGAGTTTCAAGATGTTTTTCAGGAACCGGTGGGATTACCTCCTAGTAGGGGAGTAGAGCATTCAATTGAATTAAAGGAGGGCAGCATTCCAAAGCATCAATTTCCTTATCGGACTTCTCATGCCCAAAAGGATGAAGTGGAGAAAATAGTGGCTGAGCTACTTACTTCAGGTATTATTCAACACAGTAAGAGTCCGTTTGCATCTCCTGTTATTTTGGTGAAGAAAAAGGATAATTCGTGGAGAATGTGTGTGGATTATCGTTATTTGAATTCTCTTACTGTTAAGCATGATTTTCCTATTCCAATAATTGATGAGCTACTTGATGAATTATTTGGAGCCACGGTTTTTTCTAAAATTGATTTACGTTCGGGATACTTCCAAATCCTTGTTAAGGCTGAAGACAGATATCTTACAGCTTTTAGAACTCACCACGGTCATTTTGAGTTCATGGTGATGCCCTTTGGTCTTTGTAACGCACCAGCTACTTTTCAGTCATTGATGAACATGGTATTTCAGGAATTTTTGAGAAAATTCGTATTGGTTTTCTTTGATGATATTCTGATTTATAGCAAATCTTGGGATGATCATTTATACCATCTTAAGCTTGTATTGGAGGTTTTGAGATCTCATTCTTTGTTTGCAAAGAGATCTAAGTGTGATTTTGGTAAGAAGCAGATTGAATATTTGGGTCATTTAATAAGTTCTGAGGGAGTGGCTACTGATCCAAGCAAAGTGGAGTGTATGTTGTCTTGGCCAAGTCCTAAAAATCTCAAACAGTTGAGGGGTTTCCTAGGGCTCACAGGGTATTACAGAAAGTTTATTAAGGGATATGGACTTCTCAACACACCTCTCACGGCTTTATTGAAGAAAGATGCATTTCATTGGGATGAGGAGACTGAAGTAGCTTTTCAGAAGCTGAAGGAGGCTATGAGTAGGGCACCAGTTCTGGCCCTACCTGATTTTAATGTTCCTTTTATTCTTGAGACGGATGCGAGTGGAAAAGGAGTAGGAGCAGTCCTAATGCAAGGGGGCAGGCCTATTGCCTTCATGAGTAAGGCCTTGGGGCCGAGAAATCAGAGTTTATCAGTTTATGAGAGAGAATTTTTGGCCATTGTGATTGCAGTTCAGAAGTGGAAATCCTATTTACTTGGGCATAGGTTTATAATCAAGACTGATCAACAAGCCCTTAGGCACTTGCTTGATCAGAAGTCCATGAATCCGATCCAACAAAAATGGCTACCAAAGCTGCTAGGTTTTGACTATGAGATCCATTTTAAAAAGGGTGTGGACAACAGGGTAGCGGATGCCTTATCTAGGTCTCCTAACTTCTATGGAGAGTGTTCAGCTATTTCCACGGTTGTGCCTGATTGGGTTCAGAAGGTTGTGAATAGCTACAGAGGAGATAAATCAGTGTCATTGATTATAGCAGCTAAGACACTGGATTCAAATGCTTACCCTGATTACAGTGTTATTCAGGGGCTGTTAAGATTCAAGGGAAGGGTTGTAGTGGGAGAAGACAGTGGATTGAGAGACTCAATTATACATGAAGTGCATTCATCTCCTATGGGGGGTCATTCTGGCCTACAGGGCACATATATGAGGTTGAAACCCTTTTTCTATTGGGCTGGTATGAGGAACTCAGTTTTACAGTTTGTGAGATCTTGTGAGGTTTGTCAAAGGAATAAGTATCAAATGGGAGGAGAGCAAGGGCTTTTGCAGCCTTTGCCAATTCCAGAAGTAGCATGGACACATTTATCTATGGATTTTATTGAGGGGTTACCTAAGTCAATGGGGAAGGATGTTATTCTTGTGGTGGTTGACAGGTTAACTAAGTTTGGACATTTTATTCCCCTTTCCCATCCCTTCTCGGCAGAAACAGTAGCTAAACTGTTCCTAGACACGGTTTACAAGCTACATGGTCCACCTATTTCGATAGTTTCTGATCGTGATAAGGTTTTCACAAGTATCTTTTGGAAATCCGTATTCAAGCTTATGGGGACTTCACTCCAGTTTTCCTCTTCCTATCATCCTCAGTCTGATGGACAGACTGAGAGGCTCAACCAGTGTCTGGAAAACTATCTAAGGTGTATGGTATCTGATTCCCCAAGGCAGTGGGTTCGATGGATTTCACTTGCGGAATATTGGTATAATACCAAGGAGAACTAAAAATTCTGCAAAAAATTCTACAATACAAGTTCGGCAAAAACCGAACACACCAAGGAAAACTAAAAATTCTGTGAACAAGCTGATAATTTGGCAAAATCAGAATATATTAAAGATTGTTCATCTATGTATTCCTAGCTATTACAATCACTTTGCAGGTTTCTTTGGCACACTACAATGTAGCCAATTTTTGGCAAAATCAGAAGGCTTCGAAGACCGCATAAAGCCATCCAAGTCAAACTTTTTATTTGCTCCGGCACCTTGACTTCGTGATGACGAACCGACCGGTCTCTTCCCAAGATTCTTCTTCTTATGCAGCCAAGCCACTTTCCCTCTTCGATCCTGTTCGGTATTCGTTGCTGAAAGCACTATGTTGTGTTTTCCCTTGTCGACTCCGTGTCCATGCCTCCCAGATTTGATCATTAGCATCAGTAATAGTGAGTCCGCCAACACTTTGGATCATGCGCTCATACTCTTGGATCTCTTCCCTCGTCAGTCGGATTTCGGTCTTCATATCAGCAACTAGAGTCTCCAACTGCACGTTCTTGGCTATCACTTCATCATATTTCACTTGGTCATCACGAGCCCTCTTTTCGGCTTCGTCAATGGCCGAAGTGTATAGCCTTTTCCAGCGCAAGATCTCTAACTCCTTAAGATTCATCATACGGAGAAAATCTTTCAGTTCGGTCTCCCAATTAAAAGCAGTACGCTACAGGAATTAAAGCATAAAATGATAATGTAAATGGCACAATTGAAAGTGCTAAAAACATTTTCATTCCATGCAAAAAGGAGTACACGAAGAGGGCGGCAAAGCCAAAGTACAATTCCATTATCTATAACTACGTAAAAGGACAAAGAGGGGAGAGTGGTCATACATTAGCATTCTCCCCCCTTCTATCCGGCATTTGCTTCGTCGCCACCAACCGGGGGCGTCTCCGGGTTCTCATGCTGCTGCTGCGGCTGCTTCTCCGGAGAAGGCTCTTTTTCCCGGCTGCCGGAGTCTCGATAGCCGGATTCTCTTAATTTTCCTGATCTCCGTCACCGGGTGCATCCATTGATGCCGGAGCCACGTAGCCCAGAGCCGCATAAGCCGCCTCCAAGCCCTCGTCATGGTCCACAGAACAGGACCGGACTGCCTCTATAGTTAGCGGCACCGAAGTGCTCACTAGTTCCGTAAGCACGGGCAGAGACTGAAGACGAGCCTTAATGGCTTCGGCATACCGCGAGAAAAATATTTGCTATCCGGCATCGCCAACCTCCATAACCAGGTTCACCAGGTCTCCGGAAAAGGAGGAGAACTGCGAACTCAGGAAAATCTTCTCCACAGCAGCGCGGAGCACGTCCCCTTGTGTGGCAGCGATAGACGCCACCTCCTCCTCATGAGCCCTCTTCAAAAGCTCGAGTTCCGCTTTGGCCTTCTCGGCTGTCCTCGTCGCCTTGGCCAAAGCGGCTTCCAATTTCTTCGTCTCGGATGCCTTTTTGGCGGCATCGTCCTTGGCCTTGTTCGCCGCATCCCGAGCCTTTGGGAGGGAGTGCTCTTGCCTCCGGTAGTCCGAATTGATTCTCTTCAATTCGGACTGTACCAGTCTGGTAAGATATCCGGAAAGGTGCTTCGTTCTCTACACAATCCGAAGTTAGCAGCGCCTAATAAGCTATAAGACCATGAATATATTTGCTAAAATCTTACCTCCAGAAAAGACGTAGGCCATTCACTTTGCGGCGCAGGAACGTCCGCGGCACCCGAAATTCCCCGCCCCGTGGGCATCTCCTCAATCGGAGTCAAGGGATGGTTCCTCACTCCGGCACTTGCAGTCCTCTCCGAAGACTTCGAAGAGGACGAGATAGTCACCTACCCCGGCCTGGTGATAACTGCAGCATCCGAAGCCCCGAACTTCTTCCTTTTTATTCTCTCTTCTGCTCCTCCTACGAAGCTCCGGATTTGTGCTTGTGCTTCAGCTTACTTATCGTGTTCACTGCAAAAAAAGAGACGGAGTTAGTAAATACGAAGACACAAATTAAATTGACACTCTAAACCATTTCCTCACCAAGAGGGACTTGATTTTCAGCAGTTGCCTCAAGCAAAGCTACGCACCCCCGGATAAGTTCAGCCTCGTCCAACTCACGCACAATCATAGGCATGGTTGAAAAAACTTTTTCCATGGCCCCCAAAGACTCCGTCTTCGGAGGCCGAACGGTATGGTTAATGTCCCTCCATACATGGTTACGAACTTCGTCAACCCGAACGAAGAAAAACCTCCTCTGCAAGTTCATCCATTTAGTCTTTGTTTTGGCTTTGAATTTACGAACTGGCGTAAGGAAAAACCAGGAGCCTTTCCGACGAAATTGGAAAAATCAATGGAGTAACTCTAAAGAGGGTTTGTACCCACCTTTCCTAAGTTCGGCTATAAATACGGTCAAGTGTCTCCACGAGTTCGGGGTTACCTGGCCTAAAGGGAGATAAAAATATTGCAAAAGTTTGACATACAAGGGGTGAAGAGGAAGACGAAGCCCGCATATTAAACTTGCTTTGTATACGGTACTAAACCCTTCCAGAGGCCTATCTTCCCTAGCCGTTGCCGAGGGCACCATTATCTCTAAACCGGCCGGTATGTGGAACGCGGCGACTAGCCTATCGATTGTGTCCCGACTCAGGATGGGATTATACTGCTCGACGGGGAGCAGGTTGGCCTTTTTCGGCGTTTTTCTACTCGTCCCAACGACCGGTACTGAAACGCCAACACCCCTGCCGGCATCTTCGCTCCCGCTCTCATCAGCCTCTTCACGACCCGCCTTTTCAGTATCTTCTTCACCTCCGCCGCTCACTGAGAACGACGGTTGGGGAGAACCAACAACAACCTCCTCATCCATCCCAACGATCCTATCTACCCCCGACGCTATATTTAAACCCTCGTCTACACTAATTGAAAGAGAATCAGAAAAGATGGAAAGCTCCATACTTATTTGTGAAGATTCAAGGACGTTCCACCGAGCAAATTGCTAGATTTAGCAGAGAATCACATCGAGCAATCAGCGAAAAGAATTGCAGAGTGTTTTTCGCACACAGGGAGTGGGGATGGCGGAAAGTGAAAAAGCTTTCCCTTCCCTCCCAGGTTTTTATTGGGAAATCGCGACGATTCAAATCTCGTTTTTTCGGGATTCGAATCGTCGCAATTAATGCCTGCAAAAAGCGCGCATTACCGCTTTTCCATGTCAGCATCAACTGCATTCCGGAAGTGCCGTAGTTAACTTACTTCGGCAACCTCTATCGTTCCGGATGTCCGAAGTCTCAAAGACGATGAATTGTCACTGAAGCAAGAATAGTCCCTCATTGCCTCGCTTTTTTTTGGGGGGGGGTAGTGATGGGATACGGCCCAATACCACTTGAGCCTAATTATGAAGCTCACTTAATTCTGGCCCATCAATCACGGCTCAAGCATCTGGCCCAGACAAATGATTCGGCAATGAGACTCCTGCCCATTCAGCTCCGGATCAATACCTCACCCGTCCGAAACGACCAACCGGAATGCTAGTGATTCCGGATACCAGCCACTTCGGCATTCCGCTCCGGAGATTCCATTCTCATGAACTTAGCCATTTCTCCATGAAAATACTGTGAGCTTATGGCGAGTCCGGCTAAGCGACGTGGGTGACGTGGCCATGCACGATCTGCACCCGCATCGCATGCTAACCCTAACTGTTCCCAAGCGGTTACGCACGTTCTCACTGTGTATAGGTGTATAAATAGCACCTCTCGTAGACTAGAAAGTTGACAAGCTATTGATTATTGTACTCTACACGGTAAAGCAATAAAATCATACTATTCTCTCCTATGAACGTAGATTTACACTAATAAATCGAACCACGTAAATCTTTGTGTGTTCTTTACTGTTTTTTTGCTATTTAATTACTTTTGAAAATCTGCACTCGATCACACTTGCACAGACATTATTGACTTTGGCAGTGCTGTGAATGATTTTAAGGTGAAACATTTGTATGGATCTGTTGGACCTTCAAGGTAATATATTCTCCAGTCCTGATGGCTAGCTAGTAGCTACTATATATTAACGAGAAAGTTACTTGCAGATCCTAGCGTTGCATAATTTAGTATTTGGCCAATAAACTTTGAGGCAGCACCTACTCTCATATTTCCTGATCCTCTTCTGCAAATTTTATCAGCACTTGAATAAATTATTTTTTCTTAACGTAAAAGTTTGATCTCTGAGCACACAGGGACAGGGTTACAACTTACATCTCTCACTCTTGTTAAAATCCACAACCACCTGCCTAAGTGAAGTGAGTATTTGCCTAAGTGAAGTGAGTAATATTTGTTTGTTTTTCTGCCATAGTTCAATTTGCCGTTATTCCCACCTTCTTTAACTGCTTTGTAGAGAGATATAGTATATAAATCAGATCCCGCATTTTCTCTCATTTTGCAGGTAATATCCCATCTCCTTGGATGGCAGTATTCTATATGCTCTTTCCTGCAGTGCAGAACAAACTTGTGGGTATGGGTATGCTCCTCCTGAAGCTTTTCTGAATGTCAGTTGGTACAAGGGTCCTTCAAACGTCACATCAAAGTATATATGTAGGATTTTCTTTTGTGTTTACTTTTCAGCTAGACTAGATGAGATGGATCTTTTGTGTTTTCTTTTGTGTTAAGAGTAAAGACCGTATGAAGGATAATGAAATAAATCAGAAACACTCGATTGTAAAGGATCACTGGGAATTGCTTGATATTGAATGAAATGTAAAACAATGAACAAGATAATTCTCACAAGTGAGGCCTACGCCTATAGCGTCCACAAACAACTTTCAACCTAAGATGAAAACAAAAACTACTGCTACTATTCTATTTAAATTTAATACTAAACGAAACAAACTGAACAACTAAATTCCCAGCCCACGACTCTAGCCACTATGTCACTCTCTCTCTCTCTCTCTCTCTCTCCATCTTCCATGATCTGGCAACCGTCATTCTCAACTGTTGCATTGTCCACGCCATCACCGAGCGCAGTACCTGCATTCCAAACATTGCGTTTGCCAGGGGCGGATCCAGAAAAATTATTCAATGGGAGCTGAGATTTTTAAAATTTCAATATCGATACAATAATCTTAAAATTCAATTGTTGGTAGGGGTTTTAGCATTAAAAATCAGTAATATTATCAATATTTTTATAAAATGATAAATAGAAATATTGAAGAAATTTTTTTTAGTAGGGGCTGGAGCCCCTTGTTGGTACAAGGTGGCTCCGCCCCTGGCGTTTGCCTTGCCGCGTGAGTACACCTTCCACTCCGTATCATTTTTATTAATTTTTATTTTTTAATTTTTGATTAGATAAATAAAACTGATTTCTCTCTATGTCCCTACCTAGTATTTCATGCAGGCTTAAGAAACTTTGCTATATAACTCAAATTTAATTTATGTCAGCTTCAGCTTCATTCATGAATGCAATGAATTAATGTCTTGTCTTTGGATCCTTTCTTCCGTAAAACTACTGACTATCCTTAGTTTTAATCATATCTTAGTGAGTAGTATCTCAGTTTTTAGCTAATCCTGGATTATAAAAAACAGCGACTTGTTGGCCATTACCATTGGTTGCCTGGTCTGCAAAATATTCACCCCTCGTAAATGTGACCCATTACTATGCATATTGAGTTTTGGTTTTGTCCATTTCAATGGAACTTATCATGTGTTGTGCCTTGGGATATTTATCTATTAGATTTGCGAACATGCATTTTTGATTTTTCGACTTTTCTGACATGCATTTCCAACGAAACCTTGTACAAGTTTTATAATATCGTTTTAAAATATTTTTCATTTACGGAATACTCTTAAAAGAGTAATTATTAGCTATTTTTCGTTATCATTTTACATTTTCCCATGATTGAAGTTTGTATTAACCAAATATCATAATCCTGATTAACACTTATTTATATATATAACTCTTTGAATGCTCTAGTTTTTTTTAAAAGTTTGGCCGAATTGTATTTGTGAGGATGAACATATTTAGTTCGCTCTTTTCTCAAAATTCCTACTTATATTTTTCCATCTTAGGGCCAATATGATAGACCAAACAGAAAAACTCAACCCAAAAGACTAGTCTGATAGGAGAGAGAGTTAATTTAGTCTATATACCCCACACCAGTTCCTTCTACAACATGTGGGATAATTGAGTACGTAACATTCGACCCTCTTAACGTCTAACGTCCTCGTTGGTCACGACAGACTTCACTGTCCGGTCGTACTGTCAAGGAATCCGGCCAGCACTTCGTGAGTTCTCGTTGGTCACGGCGGATTCCACTGCCCGGTCGCACCGTCAATGAATCCGGCCACCATTCTGAGTCGGCCTCAAATGCACTCGGTCCATTCCGAGCCGTTTGGGCTCTCAACAAGAGAGCACCAATTGATATAGTCTGATAGAAGAGAAAGTTCATTTAGTCTATATACCATACACTAATTCCTTTTACAACCGATGTGAGACAATTGAGTCCGTAACCACGATATGATATATATTTGATGTTATAAAAAAAGAGTAAAAAAGGAGGAGGAGGTGTTTTTGTATAAATGTACCATTGTGCATTGACATATTTGAATTAAATGGACGTAATGATGTCGTGAAAAAGAATAAAATTAGAAATAAATAAAAAATAATGATAATCTTGTCAAAAGATGGGTTCATAGATTGCAGGATGGTCTGGAAGGAGTGGTTAAGACTGACGTTTATATATAAAATGATCATTAGGAATAACCTTATTCTTAATTACTACTACTACTATTTTATATTACACTATAACTTTAATAATTCACTTAAAATCGTCATTTGAAACTCAATTGAAAGTGAAAACAAACTAAAGTGATGCGGTATACTCTAATAAAATGAAAAATGTTAAAATATCAAAAAATAGATGATAATTTACAATACATAAATAAATCAAGATGACTGTACTGACTAGTTCTTAAAGTGAAATGTCATATTATTAAGCTCACTTAATAATATGTCAATCATTACTGATGCGGCAATGTGGTAAACAAATTTTAAATAGTTCTAACTACTATTTTTAATATGATTCAAATATAATACGGAGTAACATTGCCATATTATCCATGATTCTGAATAATCCTCATATGCAACATTACCCTAAAACTATTTTAAAAGATTACAAAACTATTAAAAGTTCTTACAATATCAGCGATGTTAAAAGTCTCGTTGAATTTGATAGATTAGATTATGCAGATGTAATCATGAGATAAGTTAAGATTGAGGGGGTGTTTGGCTAAGCTTATTTTTAAGTGCTTATAAGCACAAAGTACTTATAACACTACAAAAAACTGTGAATTTAACAACGGAAAAATCCGTCGTTAGCCCACTAAATTCCGTCGTGAGAGGGCTCTA
>JAOWBJ010177326.1:0-11493 GCA_028566335.1 Monarda citriodora | reverse complement strand
TAATTTGAAAAAGAGGATAAATCCTCTACACACGTATTCACCCCCCTCTACGTGTGTTAGTGCTTTCCGGGCCAACACTGATTTTGGGCAGTTGCCTGGGGATAAAGACCTTTTGGAGGGATTAGATGATCTGGAGATTCCTGGTGGAGAAGGCCAAGAGACTCTACTCGCTCTGGAGAGGAGATCGCTTCAAGGAGATATTGACAAATATTTCGCCAATGTGGAGCTCACTGCCGAAACGAAGGAGGATTTTTCTGAGCTCTTGGAGTATGCAAAGATCCGAGGCACGGAGTTCTACAGGATTTTCATTGCTGAAGATGAGGCAAACCGAGAGGATTTGAAGAAGGCAGAGGTAAAAATTCTCACTAAGTTCGGGTTTTCAGGATTTCATGAGATGATGGATGAAAGGAGCGGTTTGGCAGAAGATGGAGGAAGCATTGCTTCCCACTTATCCAAACATAAGGAGCCTCGTACCCGCTCGAGTCCCAAGCCTACGCGAGTTGATCAAAATCGCTCAAGAATCAAAGTTCGCTATGGCAGTTGGTGGTGAAAGAGTCAAGGAGCTTACTTCGGAGAACGAGTCCTTGAAGGTGAAGCTGGAAGAAGTAGAGAAGACCGCGGAAGCAAGGCTTGCAGTCTTGCAAAGTTCGATCCAATCGCTCAAGGATCAACTGGTGAAAGCGACAAATGTCGAGAATTCGCTCAGAGAGGAGCTCGCTAAGACCAACATCGACCTAGCTTTGCAAAGATCCTTATCGGAGGCAAGTGAGGAGGAGAGACAGAAGTTGTTAGAGGAGAAGGAATCTCTCCTAGCGGCTAGGGAACTAGCGTTAAAAGAAAAAGAAAATATGTTGAAGGAAAGGGAGGAACTGAAAGAGGATATAGATTGCTTGATAGCCGAATTGGAAAATGTGCTTGGACCGGCTGCTGATGAAATCCCGAGAGATGCTCAAGAGGAAGGCGCTTCGGATGCTCAGATCCAGGAAGAAATTGAGCAATATTTGAAGATAGGTCCGCACATTAAAGCCATCATGAGTGAGACTTTGAAATTCCAAGTGCCCCAGTTTACTCAATCTGTACTCGGACTTATGCTACGCAAGATGGAAAATGGCATCAAGGAAATCATCAAGAATGATAGATCCCAGTGAGGTACTGGAGCTGGACCCTCAAGCGGTCACGACAACAAGGGGGAGGAGCTAGGAAGTCGCTCGAGGTTGCTCACCCAGCAAAGGGGATTTCTATTAGGGAGCCGGTGCAATCATCATCTCAGCAACCTACCGAGTGAAGCAGTGCTGTCGAGTCCGCTCAAGCTAAGATTACCGATCCAGCTCTGGAGTTAGCACTTCAATCTGCTATGGATCAATCCGTTCGAGATGAGCCGTTCGTTGATATCGGTCAGAATGAGCCCTTGGTTGATGTCGCTCAGGATGAACAGATTGTTGAACCAGCGCAACAAAAGAAGTCTGTGAAGCAGAAGTTGGTTATGAATCCGGATGCACCCCCAGCAAAGAAAGCGAAAAAGGTTTCTCAAAAATCTAAAGCGGAAAGAGCAAAGTTGGAAAAGGCTGTTAAAGAAGACTTTAGAGCGAGGGTGAGAACCTACTTCAAGGAGTCTTGCATCCGCCATGTCCCTCAGAGTCAAGCGGAAAGGGAAGTTATGATGATATACTCTGAGGACATAATCGCTTCAACGCTGGTGATGGAGACAGTGGAGAATAAGATGGACAAAGATGCGAGGGATTTTGTGGTGAAGTGATAGAGGAGATTAGGCCGAAGCTGGCAAGTGATGAGCTCAAAGTATTTTATCCGAAGATCAAGGACACAATCTTTTCCTGCTCGGCTCGTGATATAAAGCATTATTTGGATGCTCACTACATTAAGGAGGTGGAAGAGTACGTCCTGAAGAGGAGTGTGGACGAATGGAGAAAGGCTGAAATTCACTTCATTAAAATGCACTATTATCAGTGACATTCACTTCCGAAAAGCTCGCTCAGTTGTACGTGCGAGAAATTGTCCGCTTGCATGGGGTGTTGAAGTCGATCACTTCGGATAGGGATTCAAAGTTCACCTCGCGATTCTGGAAGAGTTTGCAAAGCGAATTAGAGACCATGCTGAATTTTAGCTCTGCATATCATCCCCAAAGTGATGGGCAATCAGAACGGACTATCTAGACATTTGAAGACATGTTGAGGTCCGTAGTCTTTAACCAAAGCGGCCACTGGGATCCCACTCTACCACTGGTAGAATTCGCTTATAATAATAGTCACCAAGCGACTATCGGCATGGCCCCGTATGAAGCCCTCTATGGGAGAAAGTGTAGATCGTTGATCTACTGGGATGGAGTGGGAGAGAGAAAAGAGCTAGGCCCCGAAGCAATAAGCGAGATGATAGATACAATAAAACAAATAAAGGTTCGGATGAAAGAGGCCCATGATAGGAAAAAGGCATATGCCGACCGAAGACGAGCGAAATCGAGTTCGCAATAGGCGATAAGGTGTTCTTGAAAGTATCTCCGCTCAAGGGAGTACTAAGATTCGGCGTAGGAGGAAAGTTGAAGCCTCGCTTCATTGGACCCTATGAAATTCTAGAGAGGATAGGCCCCGTTGCCTATAGGTTGGCGTTGCCACCAAGCTTGACTAGCGTGCACAACGTGTTCCATGTGTCTCAGCTTCGAAAATACGTGTACGACCCAAGGCACGTAATCCGCCAAGAGGAAATCGAGCTCGCTCCCAACTTAAGCTATGAAAGCCGACCCGAAGCGATTTTGGATCGCAAGGTGCAACAACTTAGAAATAAGTCTATAACCTCTGTAAAGGTTTTGTGGAGGCACCAAGGGCAGGAACAGGCCACTTGGGAGCTTGAAGAGAAGTTGCTAGAAAAGTACCCCGAATTGTTTGAGTAGGTAAGCAAAATTTCGAGGCGAAATTTCTTTTAAGGCTGATAGGATGTAATGGCCCGAATTTTAGAATTTGATAATAATACAAATTTGTTCCAAGGTTTTTACTATGTTTGATTTCATGAAGAGGAATTAAGGATATTTTATGTTTCTAACACTGGTATGCTTAATTATATTGAAACGCCTTCTTTAAAGTCGGCGCCTCGTATACCTGAAGTCAAATAGAATGGTGACCACTTGCGTAGGATATTAAGGTTATAACAAAGAAACTTAGATGGTGGCTATTTAAGTACATATAACTATAATCTCTTGAAAGACCTTTACATCGCTTGAGTTTTCTTCGCTAGAAGGATATATTGAAAGAGTCTTAAACATAGCGGGTCGGCTCCCAGCAGTTCGGAGCGACTCGGAGTTCGCTTCAAGTTCAGGGCAAGGCATGAATCCGCTCGGGACAAGCTGGAGCGAAGTACGTAAGATCACTTGAGCTGAGCGAGGGATCGCTCCGAGCGAACTTCTTGAGCAAGAGATCTTATCCTAAAGCGATTTCACAGATATTCGCTTAGCCTAGAACCACTAGCTACACTAAGCGAACAAACTTACGAGCGAGAAGAGTGAGGGAAGCTTAGAGCGATTTTGTATCCCGAGCGAGTTCGCTCGGGAAAGTCCGCTCGAGAAACGGAAGTCAGCGAAGCTATCTCGAGAAGCGTGCCAGGTGCATTAATTATGTGTCAGTCGACCCTGCTCTTCTGCAAACACACCACCACCCTTTTGGCTAGTACTTTGTGTCCTTTTCTACAAAAGCCATGCCGTCCCTTTTAATATTTCAAAATTAAGTTTTATTTAAATTTAAAAAGGGGTACACCACACCCCTATAAATACCCTCACCTTTGGGATTCTTTCCTTTGCTGCAAATTCACAAACTTCATTTCAAAAATTAGAGAGAGAAAGTGAGATCGAGATAAAAGAAAGAACCAGCTTTAGGAACAAGTTCAAGTTCGAAGTTTTAAGGTAAAACCTCCAAACGATTTTGTTTAAACATCTTGGTATTTTATTTTAAGTTGGGAGGAAAATCTTTTCAAAATATCGACGTTTGGTCTATGTTGGGAGAAAACCCTTGGGCATAAATTTTTAGAAACTCTAAAGAGTTATCAGGTATTGTTAACAACTCATCTTTTAAGCTTTGAAGTTTTTTTCCGAACTACTACGCCAAAATGTTTGAAGGAATGCTAAAATCAAATCCATGATTTCTATGCACCAAGTACGCCCTTCACTGTCCTTTAACACCTAAATTCCATTTCTAGAAAAGAATGTTTCCTCGCCTCAGTTCAGACTTGAACTTTATCTTCGATAGGATTAGGAAATCCTATTTTATGCTAGAGCTTTTCTCGAGAAAAGAGTAAAGCCAAATCCACTTTAAAATCACCCCTTCTAGTCCTAGCAATAAGTTGAGCCGTGAGAGGGAGTCCTTACTTCCGTTGTGTAAGTAATAGTTCGTTCACTAATTTTATGAAGGGTGCGTGAAAGGGAAGAAATGAGCCGTTGAGCAATCTCAAGCGACCAGGACTCAGAGCGACTTAAGGTGGGCTTTCTGACCGAAACCCTCGAGCGACAAGTCGCCGAGAGAATATCTGTTAAGCGATTATTTTACGAAGTGATTACTTTAAAGTGAGTTTTATTTAAATTTCACTAAAGTGTTTACTATGCCATGAATGTTGATCATATTTGTGTTAAGTGTGGAGATGTTTGTTGGTTTAACCAAGAACTATAGGAAGAATAAGATCGGGCCCGATAAAAGAAGAGCTCGAGCTAAGTGCACTAAAAGGTTCGCTGTGCCAAGGCAAGCGATCAAGGTTCCAAGCGGAAATGGCCAAATTCCCTTGGATCGAGATAAATCAGGTTCGCTACACGCAAGATGTGCGATCAAGGTTCTAGGGGTGTGGATTGTCTCCCTAGATCAAAATGAGAAGGTTGTACAGTGAAACGAGAAATATGTTCAAGGGCATAACCCCTTTTTTAAAACTTCCATGTCATTTATTTACATAAGTAATTATTAACATAGTGATTTTTGGGCAAATGTCCAGTGAATGCTTTAATGTACTCAGCCCTGTGCACGTTTTCCTTGTGTGCAGGTTGAGCAGGTCATGGTCAAATGGAAGCGGTGACGAGCGCGCTTTTGCGGGCAAACAATTTCTTTTGAAGAAGATCTTGGTGATGCAAGTCCCCATACTTGCATCAAAGTATTTTTATGTTATGTCCAAACTTGCCCCCTTTTTAAAAATTGTGGTTTTGTAATGAACAAGTTAATGTACCACCCTCTTCACTGCTCGCTTAAATTGATCAAACGTATTTTTTTTATGTTGGCAAAATATCGATTATTGCATTTACTTCTAAATCATACTTTCCGCTAGAGGAACTTCTTTGTGTATATCACAATCGCTCAAGTCACCAAAATTCGCTCTAGATTTCCAAGCAACCTTGTTCGCTCTTAATAAAAGTATTTTAATATTTTAAGAAAGGCATGTAATTCAATTGAAGAAAATTATATGCCAAGAGAAATCTTTTCAAAATCCCTTGTATCGAATTTATAAGTGACTTGACCAAAATCGCTCTGGCCGAGCGATGGCCCATGAGCGACCTTTTTCAAGAAACCCGCTCCAAACCCTTGAAGCGACTTTTCTAAGAGAATTCTCCCAAGTGACTTCCGAGAACCGCCCGCGAATTAAATATGATTTCAAGCGAAATTTGTATCATGATCTAAGTCCCATTTTCCGCTCTACCCAAGGTTCTCGCTATTCTACCCTCCCTATCCTTCTGTAACGCCCATCGGGACTCGGTTTGCATAGATCGGTTCATGGGTTATTACAGTTCGCCACGTAAACTCCGGCATACCTACATCGGCAGCTCGAAGAAAAAAATATTTCGAGTGCTAGTCCGGAACTTTGTTCGGGAGTTCGGCTTTCACGGGAGAGTTCAGCGTCAGGTTCTACAAGCTCGCCGAAGTCTTAAAAAAGAAAAAATACAAAATCATTACCGGGTCATGGGCTGCTTCGCCTCTGGCCCGAGATATGTTAGATGGCAAAAGGAATTGGGGGTAATCTGCCCTAGTGGCAGTTCGTAAGCCTTAAGAAGAGAAATATATGCGGAGGGCAATGGAAATCGAAGACCGCTACGAAGCGAATCTTCGTAGACAGTAACAAACCTCACCAGAGGGGCACGCGCCCGGTCCGATGGGCCCAGAATGATGAAGGCAGCATTTTCTGGCAGATTAAATTCAGAAAACAGATCCTTAATTGACGAAAAAGAAAGGGATGAGGCATATCTACTTACACCCCCTGACCGACGACAGCCGGAAAATCTACAAAATCTGGCCTAGACGTCTCCCCGCATCTTCTATTCACTAATTGTTTATATGTTCCAAGTTTGTCGCAAAGATTAATGTCAGGTAGCCATGTGACCAGAGATCTAAATTGTACTCTTCTAATATAACCATATTTTTGTGTCTTATAGGATATTTGGACGAAGAGGATTATTGGGCATGACATTGAGAATCGAGGACTCTTTTACGTGGATGGGGAAGCTCAAACTGGTAATGCAATGCTAGCTCACGGATCCATAAAAGAAGATGTTTGGTTGTGGCATAGATGACTTGGGTATCTCTCACCCGGGTATTTCAAACTTTTGTTTCCAAACCTTTCTATACCTAGAGACTTTACCTGTGAAACTTGTGTTTTGGCTAAAAGCCATAGACAAACATTTGAGCCATCAAATACTCGTATGAAGTCTATTTTTCATCTTGTGCATGTTGATGTGTGGGGCTCGACACCTGTTATTAGGGGTAATGGGTTTAAATACTTTATCACTTTTATTGATGATGGCACTCGAATAACATGGATCTACTTCTTGAAACATAAGTATGAGGTCTTTAAAAAATTCATCCTATTTTTCCAAATGATCCAAACCCAATACAAAACCACCATAAAAAATCCTTTGATCTGATAATGGGAGGGAATTCATTAATACCTATATGTCCGAATTCTTTAGATAAAAAGGTCTAATTCATCAGACCTCATGTGCTTATATACCTGAACAAAATGGGGTAGCCGAAAGAAAAAATAGACTTATCTTAGAAATCACTCGGGCCCTTATGTTCAAATCCCAAGTCCCTACATTTTTTGGCCTAAAGCCATTGCCACTTTTGTATACCTCATTAATAGATTGCCAACCAAAACCCTCAAAATGAAAACTCCCCTTGATGTACTATCCAAACAAACAAAATACCTGAGCCCCTTAGCCCACAACCCAAAGTGTTCGGATGCTCCGTATACGTCCATATACCTAAACATAAAGAACCATACTATCACCTTGTGCCTAAATATGTCTTTGTGGGTTATAGGATTAATTAGAAGGGATACAAATGTTTTGATCCCAATACCAAGAAAGTTGTTATCACCATGAATTGCAACTTTCTAGAAACCGAATTTTTCTGTGTAAACCAACCTTGGAGTCGGGGGGAGAATACCACAGGTGAGGACTGCCTAGATTGGTTTGTGTCACTTCCAACTTCCTCCATTGAGGAGCCAACCAAGACACCAGTGGTTGGTGGAATATTTAGTTAAGGGGGAATTTTAATAAATAAAATTCTTTATTTGTTTTGATTATACTAAAGCCCTCTAGCTAAAATATCCATGTTCCTGTTGTCTTGTAATAGAACTCCCCTTGATGAAACACTTGTAATATCTTTCATGTATCTAGAAAAGCTCAAGTGTTAGGGAGCTTAAATTTTTCAAGTGTAAATTTTATCAAGCGAATTTTTCGAAGACCTAGTGACTTTTCACTAGAGTTATGGTCAATCGGTATTTTAAAGCAAGTCACTCGAAGATTCTACATCAAGCGAAGAACTGAGCTGAGCAATGATTCTTCAAGCGAGGTTTGTCAAGCGACATTTACCCAGCGACATTCTGCAAGCGATATTCTGAAGAAGCGAAGTTCTATGCCAAGCAAGCAAAAGCGCTCGAGATGACTAGTGACCGCTCTACAATCAAATCCCAAGCGATGTCCAGTGAGATTTCAAATTCCTGAAGATACGGACTTCATTTAAGGAAGCCAGAGTCAACATGACAAATGGACACTCGGGATTGGCCAAGCGTACTGCAGTCAACGGATGATCAATTATGAAGATACTGTACCATGTTTGACTCTGCAGAATCGCGACAAATCTGCAACCTGCCATATGGAATGTGCAGAAAACGAGAAAGTATGAGGAAAGAGACGTTGAGGTGCGACTTTCTCTAACGGTCGCATCGGGATTGTCGCCTATAAATACTGTTGAAGAACTCAAATAAAAAAAACTCTCGCGCATTCAAGCCTATAATCTGTAGAATTCTTCAGTGATTGTGTACTTAGAAAATCTTACAACTCGCGTAAGAACTCAGAAATATCTTTAGAGTTTAGAGTTGTTAGTTGAGTTCCTTAGAACCATATTTGTTCTAAGTAACAGTTTTTCCTCAACGTTAGGTGTTCCAGTTTATACTTGAACATTTAAGAAGAAGATAACCCTATTCTGCCCTTTGATCTTACTGTCAAAGGGTTATCTTGTAGTTAGTGAGTTGTTGTGCAAACAACAATCTTGTAACTGTCCATAAGCGGGACTGAAGACGCTTAACTGTCCAACCGAAGGACTGAAGATCCGTGTAACTTTCCACACAGAGGACCGAAGTTTTGTGAGTTTAGTATATTCCTTCCAAGGTTGGAAGAAGAGTGGACGTAGGTGTTTGTCATCGAACCACTATAAACTCGCTTGTGTCTTTACTTTCATTTATCGTTTTTTTTAATAACATCATATTTAAGCACACACTCACTAAAGCGAACATACATTTTCTCAAGCAAGTTTTTCTCTAAGCACACACTCACCAAATTCCGCTCGCGTAAAAACTTTGATCAAGCGAATACTTCACCAAGCGAGTTTAGTGAAGTAGTCGCTAGAACCTAGTACTTAGCGATTTTATAACTGCTAGAGGGGTTTTTCAAAAGACGCTTTAAAAAGTGAAAAGCGGATAAAACCTCTTACACACGTATTCACCCCCTCTACGTGTGTTTAATAGTGCTACGGGCCAACATCGGTCACTACCGCCGAGAGTCCTGCTCCACTAGAGTCTTCTCAGCCATCGTCCGATGATCTTCCTCAACCAGTATCCAAGGTAAGCTCCAAGACAAACTCTGTAGTACCTGATAATTCTATAGATGATGATACTGGGAGGTGCGTACTTCCACCCCAGAGCAATCGGGGAATTCATCCGAAAAGATACTCCCCTGAGAAAATTGGTGCAAAAAGTAGATATGGGATGATAAATCTTGTACGAAGGAATTTGACAAGAAAAGTACGAGCCTTCGAGGAGGCTCTCTATAAAGAAGAAGAAATCCCACAAACTGCAGAGGAAGCAATGGGGCACAAACATTAGAAAGAGGCCATGCTTACATAGATGAGAGCACTGGCCAAGAACAATACCTAGGTTAAAGAGATATTACCAGAAGGAGCCAAAGTAGTAGGATGCACGTAGGTATTCACAATCAAACGGAAGCCAGATAGGTCAATTGAGAGGTACAAACTCGACTTGTTGCAAAAGGCTACACTCAGACGTATGGAGTAGACTACGATGAGGCAACCCCAGTAGCGAGGATCAACATGTTGGGTTTTGTTCTCAATTGCTGCAAATAAAGATTGACCTCTTCATAGGTTAGATGTGACTAATGCTTTGCTTCATGAAGAGTTGTCTAAACCAGTCTTTATGATTCCCCCACATGGTTTTTCAGGGAAATTTAGAACTGGAGAAGTTTGTCAGCTCAAGAAGACATTATATGGGTTGAAAAAATCTCTGAGAACTTGGTTTGGTAGATTTACTAAAGCCATGAAGAAATATGGCTACAAACAAAGCAACTCTGATCATACCTTGTTCCTAAAGAAAAACAATGGGAAAACCGCATGTCTTATCATCTATGGAGATGATATGATCATCATGGGAGATGACAAGGATGAGATAAGCAATGTGAGGAAGAATTTGTTCACATAATTCCAAATGTAGGATCTGGGTCTTCTTAAGTATTTCTTGAGTATCGAGGTACTAAGGTCAAACAAAGGGATCTTCATAAGTCAGAGGAAGTATATGCTCGATATATTGGTGGAGGTGGGGATGGTCGACTACAAACCAACTGAAACTCTGATGATGCAGAATCACAAACTACAAATTAAAGAAGGAGCTAGACTTGCCGATAGGGGAGGTACCAGAGGCTAGTAGGGAAGCTTATTTACTTGTCTCATACTAGACCTGATATTGCATATGTTGTAGGTGTAGTGAGTCAGTCATGCACTCACAACACGAGGATCATTTGGAAGCTATAAGAAGAATTGTTCAATATTTAAAGAGAACTACATAACATGGTCTCTTATTTGGAAAACATGGGCACTTAGATATTAATGGTTTCACATATGTTGATTGGGCTGGGAATCCGGATGATATGTGATCAACAGTCGGGTCCTTTACACTGGTTGGAGGAAATCTTGTCACTCGGAAAAGCAAGAAACAGAAAGTGGTTGCACTATCAAGTGCAGAAGCATAATTCTAAGGAATTAAAAATGGTTCACAGAGATATTGTGGCTGAGGAAACTTCTGACATAATTGGATCTTTTTTCATTAGGAACATGTCGTTTGTTTTGTGATAACAAAGCTGCCATTAGTATCTCTGAAAATCTTGTCCAACATGATCACACTAAACACGTGGAGATAGACATACATTTTATCAAGGAAAAGACCGATGCCAAAATTGTTGAGCTACCATATGTGAAGTCAGAAGATCAACTGACATATATTCTAACAAAGGCTGTCAATACGAAGATGTTCAAAGAAGTATTAAGTAAGTTAAGTATTGTGAATCTCACTACTCAACTTGAGGGGTGTTGGAAAGAAACAATCAAACACAAGTAATTGATACTCAATTATCTTTTACCAAAAATAGCTAGGATCTTACACACTTACCATATGTACTTGTATTTATCCCTTTAAAAGGGAGTTTTTTTGTGATGAATCAATATAAGAGAAAATACATAATCTTTCTATTCAACAGATAGGAAGAATGGAAAAGAAACTAAGCATTGTTGTTAAGAAAGTGATAAGCATTGGACAAAAGGAGAATCCATGTGGCACCTGTGGAAAGTTGGATCACTCCTGAATTCAATGCCAATTGATGCCAATTGCCATGCGACTCAAGGAGATAGCTGTTTCAAGAGCATGTCGATGGTATTTGGGAAGCGTAATCACCAAAGAGATATTCTCATTCAAACACTTGCAATCCTTGTTGAGGAAATCATCCTAATTTTCATTGGAGAGGTCAAAGCAATTAAATGCAGCGACAACCTCAACATACACAACCAACAACAAAGATATAGACCACCACCCCCACTCCGCCAATGAACGCAAGGAAAATGTCTCTTTTTTTTTGGCATGGACCCACATAATTTTCTTATGATTTAAGCTAACCGTAACTATAACCATATCCATAACCACGTGCGAAACAAATCATTGATTCAAGGACTCATTATATGA
>JAOWBJ010177325.1:0-17032 GCA_028566335.1 Monarda citriodora | reverse complement strand
CCGGGATCAACCAACTGGCAGTCAGCAATGGCGTCAGCAAGATCCATCATCTCATGATGACGATCAACCGAGCTGCCCTGCCTCTCCTCCTCCGCAAGGAAGATGTTGAAGTCACCTCCAACGAGCCACGGATGTCCCTCCATCGACACGGCAATCTCACGAAGCTTCTCCCATAACTCATACCTCGCCTCCCGGCTACATTTGCCATACACTACAGAAAGAAAGATGGGTGCAGGGAAGATAGCCGCCTGGATCCGGACATGTAGCACCTGGTCCGAGTCGTCAATGATGTCGACTCGGAAATCACGGTGCGCAAAAATCCAAATCCTATTATTGGCATTGCAACCCTTGTACTGAAGGCCCAAACGCCGATTGAAGAAACCGGGGTTTGGGTCAGTCTGGGGTTCAATTACAGCTGCAAAGGAAAGAGAATGCATGTCGATCACATTCTTGAGAGCGCCCTGCGTCGCAGAATTTGCGACGCCCTGCGCGTTCCAGATCAAGAAGTGGCTAGACATGGGAAACCATGTCAGAAGTGGAAGACCCGGAAACACGGGCCTTCTTAGGTCTCCCCTCCGTAGCCTCGATGCTCGTCCCTGAAGGGGAGGCAGCTGACTCTAATAGGCGCGTGCGGGAGGCAGAAGCCTCGACCATGCCCACGTCCTCCATCTCCTGAGGACACACCTCGTCGCCGTCGACATCGATGGGCAGAGCCTCAAACGCATTGGTCAAGGCGAGATGTGTCAACTCCAGGGCATCCCTCTCGGCCCTCCACTCACCCTGCGACCGCAGAGTAGGGCGAGCGCCCACTGAAATCTCAAACGCACTCAGGGACAGGGAACGAGCATGTTCCTTATCGACCCTCTTACCTCCAAGGCCCCCCTCAACAACACCAACTCTAGCTAACTCCTTGCGCTCAACCTGTGAGTGGGAACCCACAGATCGCGTCTTCAGAGAAGCGCAGGACTCACCCGAAACCGGGCTCTTACCTTTCTCTCGGGAGTCGATACCGACCTCCCTTCTTGTCTCTGTCTCATGCGTGGCCCCCTGGGTACCACGTAAAATCTCACCACCGCCTCCCTCAAAGGACGAACCACCCCCTCTCCCAGCCGAATGGTGCCGCCCAGATTTGGAACGGCGGTTACGACGACTACGACTGTGCTGGGTCCTAAAACCCTCGTCGTCCGTCTCGGCATTGGGAAATGGCGAGGCGGAAGGATCAACTTTCTTGGCTTGACTATCTACTCCCTTGGACTGTGAAACTTTTTTCAGCTGAATTACCGTAAACCTGCCTAACCGGCCTAGGAGCTTTCCCATAAGCATAACAATTTTCAAAGGAATGACCAACATGCTTACAATCAGAACAGTAATGGGGGATTTTGTCCTAGAAGATTTTTTGGGTCCTATGTTGTCCAGCTAGTTCAAGAGTGAAGGTGTCAGGGACAGGTTTAGAGATATCAATTTCAACACAGATTCTGGCAAATGAGACACGGGAACATGCGATGGTCGCACGATCCGCCTGAATAGCTTTCCCAAATAAGTCCCCAATTCCCAATAAAGCGGATTCTTCAAATAAGTAGACAGGCAAATTAGGCAGGTTACACCAGACGGGTAAAATGGGGCTCTCAAAAAAAGGATCGAAATCGGGTGTCCATTTAAAAATACGCATGGGGTGATGATCAATGAACCAAATAGGGGCACCATTGGGCCCACTCATGAATTTCATATAATCATGCATATCAGAAAATTCAAGGAGCACATGCTTTGCATTCAGATATTTCCATGAAAATGAACCAACAAACTTAATGTTACCGAGTGCTTTTTGAATGTGGTGGGCGGACGGGATGGTGTGTGAGAACTTGCCAACCACAGCATGTTCCAAGTGACCTGCAAGTAGTGCGATATCATCAGAGTTAAATGAGATTGAAGGACCGTTACTACCTTCACCCGGGCAACCTCTCGAAACAACTTTGTCACGACTAAAGACATGTGGGCCTGTTCCAGGGGGTTCCGTTCGAATTAACTTGGGGCCCCAATTGAGTCTTTTATCCCAAGCATTTCTTGGTGGAGCATCAATAGCATTAATAGTGGTGGAGGCACTATGTTGATTACTGTCAGTGGCCACCTTTGTCACAACTCCATTTGAATTAAATGCCAAAGTTTCCTTAGGAATATCACTTCCTCCATTATCCTTGGATCGTGAGCCTCTTTCCATTTGACTTTTAGTGATCAAAAGAGAATGTCCTTCCTTTCCCATAGAGAGAGCGGTGGAGTTAGAAGGGATGAGAGAGGATGAAAGAGGAGGGAAGGTGGTGTGCGTATCAATCGCCGGTGAAGGAGGGACGGACGTGCAGCTTGGAGTTGTAGGCATGGGCATCGCTGAGGGATTCCGATAGTGGACGAAGATGAGATTTTGATTCCGGTGGGCTTCTGGCCGGTAACAGGGGGATCCAGCCGGTGAAGAGAGGTAGTTGGGCCAACTGAAGAAGGTGAATTCTTTTGGGCTGTGTGGTTGGTATAATTGGGCTGGGTTTTTTTTTTCTTGGAATGTGAAGAATTTTTCTTGGCTTGGTACGGGTTGGGCTTTATTTTGAGTTTGGGTTTAGGAATTTTTGGACTTGATTTTTTGGCTGCTCCTTGACCCAAAAGAGAGAGGGCCGGCTGGACCTTGGTTTGGGGATTGGGTTGGGCTAGGTTTTGACGAGTGGACTGGGCCGGGATAGGGTTGTCATGGGCTGGGGATGGTAGCAGAAGGGGGCCCGATTGTAGGAAAGAAGGAAAGGTGAAAGAGTTACCGGTTATTTGGAGGGATTCAGCTATGTCCATGGTGGCATGTTCCTCGCTAGTGGTGATTTTGACCGGTGGCAAATTGGCGTGCAAAGGGTTAGGAGCAGATCCTAGAATGTAGCTAGGAGTTGATGGGGAATCTCCAGTAGCTGGACAAGCCTCCATATGCGCCAAAATAATCGATGGAGTAGAAGAGGGGGGTGACACGTGAGGGGTTAGGTGGAAGCTCCTCACCCCTATATTCGGTAATGAGGACAGTAGGGTTATGGGAAGGCTCATCACCTTTTTCAGCGTCACATGATAAAACATGTATGGGGGAAACCGCCAATTTGCATGAGATTTGTTTCTCACGTGAAGGAGTGGGTAAGGGGGCACGCTATTTTCGGTAGTGAGTACATCCAAAGGCATGGATGTGTCAGGAATAGCAGCTTGTGATGAGGGAATTTCCTCCTCAACTGATGTGAATTTCTGATAGGCTGGAGTGGCAGAAGCTTTTACGTAAAATGGGGGGTTGACCAGCTGCCCATGCAGGCCATGAGGCGAATCAACGCCTGCCGCCACGTCCGCAGGGGAGTTTCCTTCTCCAACAAGTGTGTTTTGATCGGAAGCCATGGACGAGCAGACTCCGAGCTTTTCCGGCGCAGAAGCAGTTGCAGATTCATCCCAATAATCAGCGCCTGCCACGTCATCCAAGTGGTCATCTTCTTCGTTGGGGTAGACGTGATCAACAGCCATGGCCGAAAAACTTTGTGGTTTTTCCGGCGCAGTTCCATGCGCGACTTTAGGCGCAAAATCAGAGGGAAAATCTTGGAGATGCCCATTTCTTCGTTCAAGTTCCAGATTTTCCAAAGCGACAGCACGTCGATCCTCCTCGGATCCAAACGACGCGTCGGAGAGAGAGTCGAAATCAGCAGCAGTGATCTCGGTATTCGGTGCGCCATTTTCAGCAGAACAATCAGGAGATGATGGGGGAAGAGAGGCTTCTCTGGAGAAGACGTACGCTGCCGGAGGGGCTGTGTTTCCCGGCGGCTCTTCCATGGATGACGGGCGAACCTGTAACCTGAAAAAAAAAAGCACAAGAAGACCACCAAAACGATGAGGAGGGGAGCACTCCTAACAGAGTAGAAATGGGTAGAAACGGATGAGAGGTCGAGATCGCCCAAGAGAGAGAGGTTGGCGATTTTGAAAAAAATCACCATGAAAAACACGAAAAAAACGAAAACATTTAAACGGAGAAGATGACCTCCGATCGAGAAAGTGATCGGACCAAAAGAAAGAGCACGGAAAATAAACGGGGGAAACTCGAACAAAACGCGAGACCGGCGGCGAGATTCCGGTGACCGGAGCTTGGAAGCAACTTGCAAGAAGTTTACTGTGTAGGGTTTACTGTGTAGGTTTTACTGTTTAGGTGTATCTTCTCTCCATGGCTGATATGTTGAATTGTGGTTAACAATTATAGTGAGATAAAGTTGAAGGAAAACCTTCGACTGGGATGTTGTATATGTTTATTTTCCTAACTTCTTCGTCCTATGGTATTTATCTCAATTAGTGTTACATGCCGTACTATGCACGGACCAAACGATTTTTAAATAATGAAGAATAATTAAAAATTAATCAGATTATAAAAAATAAAAATAATAAGAGTATATAAATACAAGCATCGGTAACATTTTGATTGAGGTCAAGTGGGCTCCATAACTATAATGTCAAGTGTTATATAATAAACAAATGAAACTTGACCCTCCCTCCTTTGACACGGGGTTGGCTAGCCAACGCCCACACTTCACCCTAACCCTTATTTAACCTCATCTATTTTATACAGTTTTTATTACATTTTGTAATATTTATTAAATTTAAGTTATCTTTTTATTTTTTTCAAACAAAATTTATAATTTGTATAATTTATTATTATGTTGCGCTTCAATTATTTAAATGTTCAATAAGATTTATTATAAATTTGAATCATATATTATTTTATATAAATTTAAAATATTATTTGATATATTTAAATTAATTATAAATTTATATTTAATTGAGTTGGGTTGGGGTCATTGATGTGAGTAAAAAATTGATTGGGGTTGAATTAAGTGAGGTTGTGTATGTGGATGAGAGAGAAATGAATATTTTATTTGAGGTTGAGTTGAGTGAGGGTCATGGATGAGGATAGTCTAAGAAAGTTCATAAGTAATAAAATATGTTGGATACACATCTATACTAGTACTATATAATAATTCTAGCACCCCTAAAAATAGAAGTGTAAATATTTTTTAATGTCTAAAATGCCCTTATTTTTCCTAAAAATATATATGCACAACACAGACCGGGTTTGATTCCTCACTGATGCATTTTTTTTTAATTCTACTTTTGGGCCTACTCTCACTCTGAAGCCCACTAGCTATTATTTAAACTAACATCTAATTATTATTTTTAATTTGCTTAATATATTCATTCATATTTCAATACAAACACAATTTATATTTAATTCTTCTCGGCGTAACACGCGGGCAATACACTAATATTTTTAAATAAACACTTATCAAATTTTTCAAGATTTCAAAATGAGTCTCCAACTCCTCCCCGTGATCCGCTCGTATAGAAGTGAAATGGGTGTAGCTATTAGACATTTTGAATTTTTAACATTTAATTTTTCATTAATATTATTTTATTTGGAGTATTGAAAGAAAAATTTAAAAAGTGTTGCAACTCCGACTTGGCGAGACAAAGGAGCGCCTCCGACTCCCGCAAGCTGTGCTCCAGCAACGACTCCGCTCCCACCTCTCCCCTTCCGTCGCGGAACGCCCCCGACCCTCCACAATTTCGAGAGCCGTCTTAGTAGCTATGAAATAAATGGCTTACTTTTATTTGTCATTTATGGGAGAGTTATTGAATTTCTAAATAAAATTGTCTTCTCAAATTTATACATTTTTCATTCAATTATAAAAAGTATTTTCGAACATTTTCATGATAATTTATTAATAGCTATGCTTGTTACAAGGATATAATTATCAAAAAATTATGTAGGAATCGCGTAACGAATTATTTGGGCGGTATGTGATTCGAATCCCTACACATATGACGTATGATGTTGTTTCGACGTCTCGACATGTGAAGATGCTTCTTCGTATGAATCAATTCCGATATTCTAAGGTTCGATTTTGCTATCGGGATGGTTGAGCGCCTCAAGGACCTCTCTCCCCTTTTAACTCATCTATTACTTCAATCTTTTTCTTGATATAGTAGTATTTGGTTTGTTCTTTTGGTCCCATCACTTTTGGGCTATCTCACATGTGTGTATATTTTATTTTCTTTGCATAGGTTGGATGAGCCTCCATGTGGCACATTCACTACAAGATTATTTTTCAATGTCGACGGATTCGCGACGGACAAATTTTTTTTAGTAAGATCTACGATGGATCATATACTAGTAGCGCATGGTAAGCACGTTCAGGAGTCTGTGATGGATTCGCGACGGATTCCCGACGGATTTGTCGGCATTCCGTAGCTAAAATTCGCCGACAGAAAAAATCGTCAGCATTTGCATTTCCCGACGATCGTTTTGCCAACGGACGTTCCGTCAGATCCGCCAGCATTCCGTCGCGGAGTACTGTTCCGGCCAATTTTTTGGCTTTGGAAGTAGCATATTCCGTCACGAATTTTACATTTTTTTTTTGTAGTGATTGGCATCCGGGCTGTTATATTTTTCCACATGTTCGATTGTTTGGCACGATCCGTCTTGTGAGTTCAGCCAATTTTATTTTTGTTTTATTTGTCTGAGGCCAAGTCATTTTTGGGTTTAGCTTACGTACGAGACATTGGATGGTTTGAGTGGATATCGATAGATTGAGGGTTTGTCTAATCCCGTCCAAATGGCGTTTTTTTGAAAGAAAAAAAAACTAGTTATTTTAGGTTAAACGAAATTTTAAAATCCCAAATAAATTTGGTCCTATTTAACTGGGACAATTTAATAGTTGTAGAATGAAATCGAAATCGAGATCTGAATATTGACCCCACGAATTATAAGTACTCGGGCACTTAGCCTAGTGTATATCCCACGAATTATAAGTACCCGGGTACTTAGCCTAGTGGATATCAAGGTGGCAATGAAATTTTATGCTCTCAGTAGTGAGGGTTTGATTTTCATGGGTGTAATTTAGATAGGATTAGATTATAGTAGACTTTGTTGTTAAAAAAAACGAATTATAATTACCCAAGGTAGCGAATCTAGCGATAAAGGAAGTTTTGAATTTGGATTTCGAAAGTCTCTACGCATGCATGTCTAAAGGCGTGGCTTTTTATACGCGTGAACCCACTGCTTACTCTATCTCCCTCTTATCCAAACCTTTATCTTCCCCACTGCTGTTTTTCATACACCATCATCTACTTTGATTCATATGCATATAATATGTATCCCAACCTTTTGCCTTTGTTATTTCGCGTTAAGCAAATTCAGGAGATGCATCACATGATTGATTTGTGTAATATTAGGATTGCACCTTCAATTCGTGCAATTAGACAAGATAAGTGCTTAATTAGTTTGCCAACTACACGAGATAATATATAAACTGCACTAGAAAAATTTAGTATAACTGTGGAATCATGGTAGTATCCATGATTCAATCAATTGTAATCGAAGAAAAATTGTATAGCGAAGAACAAATTGAAGAATGGAAATCAACAATGAGAGAAAGTAGCTCAAACAGAAAAGATTGTTCTGGAAGTGTATAGAATCAAATCAGTTACAACCGATTACAATCTCACTTATTTATACTAGAGCTGAACACGTGAGCATTAACGGAAAAAACAGAATTACAAACAAATGAATCTAAGCCATCCAATTGAAGGGTGCAGATGCTTCCACGTGGACAAGTTCCGGATTAAGTAGAGAAGCAGCTATCGAGCCCCACCTTCTGCAATTTAAACACCAGCTTCTTCACTGCATGAATAACCTTCTTCACTGCATGAACAACTATGCATTAATCATCTCAATAATAACAAACTCGACTTATTAGACATTAGTCAAAGACGAATGGGTGTTTGAAAATACTTCCAAATCGTTTATAAATTTAGCCAAATATCCGAGTTCGAAACCTTTTGTTACATAACATTTTTAGTTTTGAAAGCTCAAATTGAGATTTTTTTAACCTTTCCAATAATCCTAAGTTGGAAAACGAGAAATACTACAATTGGTTAGAATATAAAGAGTAATGAATACTACTCCCTCCTACTTTTTTTTTTTTTTTAAAGGCAAACAAAATTATTTTATTGATAGGATGTTAATCAAAGATTAACTATGACAATTACAGCCCGAAATTACACAAGTTGAACTCTTTCCATTCCTGCCAACTAACTGATGGTGAATTTGCACGGTTGTTAAGCCAAAGAAAGCTTAGGGATTGAATTTCTTCCACAACATGGGCCGGTGAGAAGTTACCGTTGTTGTAGACTGCTTCGTTACGTTGTTTCCAGATCGCCCAGATGGTGGTGAGGGAGACCAACTGGATTATCTTTTGCCATCGCTTACTACCCCTTTGTCGTTTGTGGATGGAAAGAAGGTCCGTTGTCTCAAGGAAAGTGACGGGGCGAATGCGACACCAACGTGAGATGGCTTCCCAAACTCTTTCAGCGTAAGGACAAGAGCCTAGGAGATGTAATGCAGTCTCCTGATCAAGCTGGCAGAGCGGACAAATGGTAGAATTAAGGGTGATTCCTCTGGCCGCAAGGTTCGAGGTTGTAGGCAGTCCGTTATGCGAGATTCTCCATGCGAGGAAATTAACTTTTTGCGGTGCCCAAGGGTTCCATTGAACGATGTGAGCGGGGGCTGTGCAGTTGTGTCGTTCGATTAGAGACCGGAGACTTTTCACTGAGAATACTCCGTTAGAGCCAGGTTGCCAAGTCCAAGGGAGGGTGAGCCCATTAGATCGAGACTGAGGCTGAAAGAGACCGGGCAGATTGATGTCATATGTAGAGAGTTCCCGGTCTATTCTTGATATTTGTTTCCAAGGACTCGGAAGAGAGGATCTGGGTATGAATTCACGGCTGTGTGTGTTGGAATGAATAGCATGGATGATTTTGATCCAGAGGGTTGGGCTGTCATTTTTTATTCTCCACCACCATTTGGCCAACATGGATAGATTAAGGGCTTGCAAGGAACCGAAACCGAGTCCTCCGAGGTCTTTTGCAGCTGTAAATTTTTTCCAAGCAACCCATCTCATTTTATGGTGGTCATCTGTATCACCCCAGAAGAAATTCTTTCTAATGCGCTCAAGGGAATTAATGACTCCGATCGGTGCTTTAAAACATGAGAAGTAGTATGTTGGGAGAGAGTTTAGGACAGATTTTTGTAGGACGATCCGGCCACCGAAGGATAACGATTTGGATTTCCATTGGGATAATTTCTTGGTAAAAATATCCACAATGGGTTTCCAGTTCTTCACTAAATTCATGTTGCACCCCATTGGCAACCCAAGATGAGTGAATGGAAATGTACCTTTGGAGCAGCCGAGAAGCTCAGCCTTGAGTTGCACTTGGTGAGAGTCGACACCGATCCCGAATAAGCTACTCTTTCAATGATTAATGCGAAGTCCGGATGCTAGATAGAAACATCGAAGAATCCTTTTTAGGGCGAGAGCATTTTCCAGTGACCAATTGCCGACGAACATGACGTCGTCGGCGTAAATAAAGTGGGACAGCGAGATGGATGGAGTGCCAAGGGATAGGCTGCTAAAAAGACCGATGTCACTGGCTTTCCTCAAAATGCAAGTGAGAGCTTCCATAGCTAAAATAAAGAGGAAAGGGGATAGCGGGTCTCCTTGGCGTAGTCCCCGTGAGTAGTAGAACTCTTGGGTCGGAGAGCCGTTAACGAGTACCGACGCTTTAGCAGTTCTCACGAGGGAGGTTATCCAGTTCCTCCATTTTATCGGAAATTGCATCTGAGTGAGGATAGCATCGAGAAAAGACCAGCTAAGTGTGTCGAAGGCCTTCTCTATATCCACTTTGTAAATGAAGGACTCAATCTTTCTCTTCTTAAGCCACGGGATGAGTTCGTTGATTGAAAGAGGACCTTCGAGAATGCTCCGTCCTGCGATAAAGGCAGTCTGTTCCTCGGAAATAAGAGAGCCGATGATGGGCTTTAGTCGATTAAGGAGGACCTTAGAGATGAGTTTATTGAGAACACCGATCAAGCTAATAGGCCGGAAATCCGAAAGGCTACCTGGATCTTTACCTTTTGGGATTAGTGCTATAAAGGAGGAGGTGCACCCCTGATGTAATGTTTCTGCACTGTGGAAATTATCAAAAATGTCCAGAAGATGATCTTTGAGATGCGACCAGTATTTAGATATGAAATGTAACTTTATACCGTCCGGACCCGGCGCGCGATTACCATCGCAAGATAGAACAGCTTCCTTGATTTCCTCGATTGAAAATGGCATGGTGAGGGTTGTGGCGTCTTCGGGTTTGACCTTCTTGATGTAGGGGCAGATGAGGGTAGGCCTTGATGGTAATGGTTCTGTGAACTTGGAGGTGAAGAAAGATTGGATGTGCTCCTTCATAAGCGGAGGGTTGGTTGTCCAAATATTGTTGATGCGAAGGCCATGTATCCGGTTGCTGCTAGTGTTTGCGTTGATCACTTTATGGAAGAAGCTTGTGTTTTCGTCTCCCGCCTTGGCCCACCGATTTCGGGACTTTTGCTTAAGATCTTTCTCCTTCATGTAGGTGTGATTCTGAACAAGTAATCTACATGTGTTTCGTTCTTCCAATTCTGCTTCATGAAGTGTGCGGTTTTCAGCGATTCTGTCAAGGTTTTCCAGTTTGCTAATGGCAGATCTAATCTCTTGCTCGGTATTTGCCTTGTACTCCGAAACCCAATTTTTGAGTCGCTGTTTTAGCCTCCTCATTTTTACATGGAAACCAAGGTCAGAAGGACCTTCGAACTTGAAGTCTGTAAGCCATCGAATGATCACGTCATTTGCTCCCGGTAATTCTGTCCATGAATTGAAGATCCGCGTTGGACGTTTTCCGAAATCCACCTGAATGGTTGTGAGTAGAATAGGGCAATGGTCCGAGATGTTCTTGGAGAGAATGATTGCCGATGCCTCTGGCCAATTGTCGTGAAAGTCACGACTGACTAGAAATCGGTCCAATTTGCTCATTTTTGTGCCATTGTCTGTTACGTATGAATATTTCCGACCCCCCATGTTGTATTCCAGCAAATCGGCATGTGTGATAAACCTGTTGAAGCAGGCTGCGTTTGAGTGCGAGAACTCCGAGTTTAATCTCTCATTGGGAAATCTGACTTCATTGAAGTCCCCGAGGAGTACCCACCACCCGGGGCGTGATGAGAGTAGATTAAGAAGGGTTGTCCAGAGTGTCTTTCTCTCAGCGGGTTCGTTTGGGGCGTAAACGTTCACGACATTAAGGTGGGTATTTGAGGAGGCTAGGGTACCGGAGGTGAGGAGGAAATTTTTGTTGGTTTGGGTGAAGGTGACTTGGAAGAGAGTGGGGTCCCATAATGAAGCTAACCCTCCCGAGCGTCCTGAGGATTGGACTTCTGCACTGTGATACATAGATCTACCCCAAAATTTCCCGGCTTGGTTATGGAATTGGGTTGTGTATTTCGTTTCTTGCAACGCAAGAAAGTGGACTCCATTCGCTGTGATAAGGCCTCTGACCCAATCGGCTTTAGTATTGCCGTGGGCGCTTCGGATATTTAGTGAGAGGAAGTTCATTGGGGAACAGGGGTACACCTTTCTCCATTGATGGCTTCTTCAATAAGTGGTCTAGAGTTAACCAGATTGAAGCCCAGAGATGTACCAACGAGGATAGTGTTTTCTATTTCGGAGTTTGCATCAGGGTTCGAGATTGGAGTAGGTGGAATGAATGAGTTGTCTGAGGGCGTGTTTTGGGATGAGGGCTGACATGTAGGTGGGATCGTGGAGTCCGAGAGATTGACTTGGAAGTCAGAGGTTGGGTTAGGGAGAGGGGGAGTAGGTAAGGAGGAGTTTACGATGTGGGAATCATTAGGAGCTGGCGATAGGGAGGGGGGATCCGAGGAGAATGTCTGGGAGTTAAAGGTTGTCGGCTGGAAAGGAGGATTGGATGGGAGAGTGGTGTTGAGATCGAGGGTCGGTTGTGAGAGTGGAGTAAATGTTTGAGAGAGAGGAGGGCTTCTTGAGCGCCGGGTCCTTTTCCTGGATCGATGGGAGGTGTTACCTGCATTTAAAGTAAGGTAACCGTTGGCTTTGAAAATAGGCAGAGGGTTTGGGGGGTTTATGGAGTTTAAAGAGGGAGTGGGAAAAGAGGTATAGGGACTAGTGTGAGACTGCATGCCAAGAGCATTAAAAGCTCTATCAAAATTCGAGGAGGCCCCATGCAAGCCATGCATGCCGTTGGAGATAGGAGCAGGAATCGAGGAGATTGTCTGTCTGGTAGGGTTTCTGGGTAGGCACGAGTTATCGTGGTCGGTGGAGGGAGTACCGGAGGATTGAGGGTGGCCGGAAGGTTGGTTGGGGAGAGGGGAGAATGTGGGAGAGGGATCGAGAGGGGGAGAGACAGAAGGAGAGGGGGAAGAGAGCCAAGGGAAAGGGAAAGAGGAGATTGGGGTTTCGGAGATTCTGACCTGGAAGGAGTGATGTTCCCAGGTGGAGTTTACCAGCTCCTCTATGGTGAGAGAATGGAGGGGTAGGAGGCAGCATATTGGAGGAGAAGAGAAGCCGATTGATTCTAACTGGTTTGCACCGATGATGATTTTTCCGAACGAGGCAGCGATCGCATTATAGAATTCATTGCACCGGAGAGGGAGGGGTGCCCCATGAATTTGGATGCCTGCTAGGCGTGGGGTTTGGGTAACCTGTCCAGACCAAATGCTCGCGGATGAAACCATAGCTTCTAGGGTAGATTTGCAGAAGTTGAGGAAAGCAGAAGCTTCCGTTTCCGATGATAGAGAGATGAGGAAATTTAGCCCACCAATATGATCTATTGCCGCTGAATGAAAACCTCCTTGGTTGATGGCAGCTTTGACCTGATCATAGGATTCCAGAACATCTATTTCGATAAGGACTGCTTTGCCCACAAGACCTTGGGAGAAGGAAGATCGTTCTCCACTGAAGTGAATGGATTTTATGGGTGGAGGTGGTTTTCCTATGACAGCTTCTTTGTAAGAGAAGCTAGGGTTTTTGGTGGAAAAAATATTGGGTGGTTTGTTATGGAAGGGGGGAATGGATGGGGTTTTATAGGCTGATCGGTGGGGTGTTTGGGTGTAGTTGATCCTCTGCTTGTTCCTGTCATATTTGGCAAGGAAGACGGTTAGGAGATTGCCGGAGATGCGAGCTTGTCTGAGGGCGGTGAGACTGACTCGGTGGCTGCCGTTATCTTCCATACGTATGAAGCCGAAAACTCTTCCCCGGGCATCCCTTTTTGAAGCTACATAGGCATCTTTTATGGGACCTATGCCTTGGAAGGTCTTCCAAAGAGTCCTTCCGGTGACTCCTTCCGGCAAATTCCCGACGTAGTAGGTGATGATTAGGGGTTCCTGTGTTTTACCTGTTTTCCTGCTCCGTCTACTTCTGACCTCGGACCACTCGCCGTTTTGTTCATTGTTGTGTTCGTCGTTTCTTTCCGCCGGACCACTCTCCATGCTTAATCTGCTAATTGGTATTTCACGGATTGATTAGATTACTCCCTCCTACTTATGAGCTATAAAATATGTAAATCCAACAACTATCACGTTCTGATAATAATTATGCTACATGATTGCACCGCTACTTATTACCACTTCATCCCATTTAATTAGTCATTCCATTTAATTAGATCACTTCATTATTCATTTTTTTTATGACATGTATTTCCATCGAAATTTAATATGAATTTTTAAATATCATTTTGAAGTTTTTTTATGGGATATCACTCGTTGCATCCCGTAAATAAGATACTTTAAAATGCTATTTAAAAACTCTAGATTTCGGTGAAAATGCATATTTGAACAGTCAAAAAATAAAAGAAATCTAATTTAATTAAATAAGACGGAGTTAGTAATAACTAAATAACTAGACAGAACAGGAAACATCAACAATGACATTCATTATCCTAATTATGTTGTTTATGTACGTTACTCATTTTATTTGCAACTACCTCCTCTCTAATTATACATGCATGCTACGAACAATTGTGATTCAGAAATAAATTAAATATATCATCCTTCTTCCGTGTTAATCCATTTTATCTATTTGTATATATGAAATCTTAACGTCAACAAAAAATTACATATTTATGTGGACGAGTATAAAATACTCTACAAAATTAAATAATAAAAGCAAGTGCTACCTCATTCCATTTAATTAATCACCACTCATAATATCATGTAAGAGAAAATTATTATAAAATTATATTAAAAAAAAGTGAAATCAAATATTCCCTTTGTCCGACCGATGCGGGTTGTTTGTTTTCTGACTTTTCTAGCACGCATTTCTATCGAAGCTAAGTATTATAATATCGTTTTTGAAATATTTTTACTTTTACTATGAGTGTCGTAATAACTTATAAAAAATCACTTTAAAATAATATTATAAAATTCGTACTAATAAACTACTACCTCCATCTCATTAAATTAGTCCTACTTTTCTCTTTGGTCCATCTCACTTATTAATATTTTTTTTTCCTAAAATGACAAAAAAAATGTGACTACAATTAATTCTCTCTACTTAAAATTAATTACAACCACATATCTTACTTTTTAAATTTGCGTGCCCGATCAAACTAAGGGCTTGTTTGCTTTTGCTGATTTAATCACAGGGGGTATTAGGACTGAGTGGTGTAGACCTGATTAAATTCACTGATTTTCCCATATTTTTACTCCAGGTCAATTCATAAATCAGATGTTTGGTTTGCATCACTTCTGCCGTGTACATTCTTTGTACAAGGGTACTATGTTGTTTTTTGCATTTGTAGCTATGGGAAATTTAATGAAAATACATATATGCCCCTCACTTTTTTCTCAATTTTCTATTATACCTCTTACAAATACCCAAGCCCTAATTTGTTTTCTGCACCTCTGCCTCATATTCCATACACTGCGGATCTTTCTCTAAGCAGGTGGCAGATCAAAAGAACATCTCCCCCCATTCACCGACTTTGATACGAGACGCCGGCCACCAAGACAAACTGATTCGCAAAAAAAAAAGGCATAAGAGGTTAATATCGAAAGCAAATCTGTGTTTGACGGGGAATTAGGATTTTAAAAATTGGGTCCAAAATTATGCAATTTATGACCGAGAAGAATTCTCTAACGACAACGGAGCAATTCCATTCACAGAGGGGAAATTAACAAAAATTAATCTATTCATTCCAAGAGGTGTCGCGCACATACCTGATGGTTCCACTTGCGAGCTTTGACGGGAAGTTCTTCGAGTGGACGGCCGTGCGTGTTGCGAGAAGAGTGGTGGAGTGTTGAAAAGAAAAGGGCAGTTTAGGGTTTATGTTTACATCTCTTGGTTACTGTAGAAGATGGGGAAATGAAATCAGGGGGTGGAGGGGAGATTAGATCGCAGGTGTTTTTTCTGGACAAATCATGCGGGCCGAATTGCGGGCCGCCCAGATTTAAGATCAGAGTAAACAAACACCTGTATCATCCTGACTTAGACGTGAAAATAAGTCCAAATCATGGCTACCCATCCTAAACAAACACGCCCTAAATAGGATGTCAATTTAGCCCGAAATCCGTAGTTTGACTTGAGTAACCCGAGCAAAAGGCGGGTTAGGATCGAATATTTCTAGCCCGAATTCTTTTAAACTCGAACAGGCCAAACCGACTAACGCGACACCCGATGGGGTTGGTCCGACAAGTTGTTGGGTTGACCCGAAGACCCAATTATTACTATTATTTAGTGGTTTAAGTTCATTACTTTGCTATAAATATTGAAGTTTATGCCAATTTTTACTCACCGTAAACAGATTTATGTAAAATTGTATATAAACATGAAAAATATTAATCTTTACATTTTGACATCTCAAATAGTTACTTAATACATACTATAAATTAGAGTCGAATAATAAGAAATAAACTTCATTAAATTATATAATAGTATGACTTATTTATTTCTTACAAGATTTTTAAAATATATATACATTTTTCAATTTCTTTTTAAGGTATTGACCCGAACGGCTAGTCTGAATCCCAAGTTTAGGGTTAGGGTTGAAAAATTAAAGCTCGAGAAAATCAACTCGATTTGACCCAGATTGAATAGCTCGAAAACCTGATATGGCTGATCCAAGCCTGTTCGAGTTGGCTTAATTGACATCCCTACTTTCAAGAATAGTAGTGGATAATCCATTACTCAAACTAAGTAAAGAATATATATATTTATTTCTCTTGTATTTCATTTTTTTTTCTTGTACAACTTGAACGAAAGGAACAATTAAGTTAAATTATTCATTTCGCCCAATGGGCCAAGAATGACCGATAAAGTTTAATGAGTCATATTTAAAAGTAATTGATATGATATGGTACTAACACTTTTCAAGTCCAATAGGAAGGCTCAGTTAAATTTGGCCCATTAATAGTAAAGGTTCAAAGGAATCGATCTTATTAAACAGTTCGGTAATGCAACTCCGGCCCAAAAGTTTGAAGCCGAATCACATCCAACTCCGGTAAAAGAGGCACTAAACAACTAATTCTGGCCAGAAAGTTCACTCTGGCCCCATCCACAAGCGACAGTACCAACCACGCTAGACTCATCGGATTTAAATACTTCACTCCGGCTTTACGCGTGTGTGGACTTGTGATTTTCACGATTACTCTTACAGTCCGCAGTCAACGAGCGGTTGGACGGCAAGTACGTGTGCATGCACGTCCACCACCTACGTCTTACATCACCGGTAACTGCTCCAAAGCAGTTACCCACGATCTTGTTGGGCCTGGGAGCCCAACTCTAGCTAACCTAGGTGTATAAATAGTACATGTTACAACTAGAATATTTTAGAATTTCTTTACTTGTAATCTACACTCAAACAGCTGATACACGAGAATCCCTTTTACTCCCGTGGACATAAATTTACACGAGTAAATCAAACCACATAATCCTTCGATGTTCTTTAAATTATGTCATTAATTACTCTCTGTTGGAATTTTGGTTTATCCAAAATAATTAATATTTAATTTATTTAATAAATTAAAAATTATATTATTGTTCTACTCTCGGAGTAGATGAACGTGGTGTACTTATTTTCTCAAAACCGAATTCCGGTGAGTGAG
>JAOWBJ010177219.1:0-11497 GCA_028566335.1 Monarda citriodora | reverse complement strand
CCTTGAGAGACGACTTGGGTTACCTTATCCTTGCTACATAGATCTCTTTCTATTGAGAGCACGTTTAGGTGAAACAATAAGCGGAGCTAAAATTTAGCTTGGTCCCTAACTCGCTCTGCAAGCTCCTCCAAAATCGCAAAGTGAACTCTGAACCCTATCCGAAGTGATCGACTTCGGCACTCCATGCAAACAGACAATCTCTTGCACATACAGTTGAGTGAGCTTCTCGGAAGTGAAAGTTACCGCTATCGGAAGGAAATGAACATTTTTCGTCAAGAGATACACTATCACCCATATCGAATCGTTCCCTCTTCTTGACTTTGGCAGTCCCACTATGAAATCCATAGCGATATGGTCCTATTTCCACTCGGGAATCTATAGCGGTTGCAGCTTCCCATAAGGGCGTTGATGCATTGCCTTCACTTGTTGGCACACTAGGCACCTTCTCACATAAGTGACAACATCCCTCTTCATTCCTTCCCACCAGAATTTCCTTTGAGATCTTGATACGTCTTTGTATTGTCGGGTTGAGCTGTATCGTGGGCTTCGCTCAAAATCTCGCCCCTAAGCTCTTCGCTTGATGGTACACACAAGCGTCCGCCCATCGTAATGGCATTGTCTGCCTCTTCTTGGAACGGACCGGGCTTTCCCATTCTCAACTCCGCTCGTCTCTTCTCAAGGATCTCATCCTTCCTTTGCGCTTCGGCAATCTTTCCCCTCAAATCGGGTGCCATGGATAACATAGCGATCGCTCTATCTATAGTCTCTGTCGAAGACAACACTTCTAGTTTCATCCTCTGAAACTCCTTTACGAGCGACTTTTCTGATACGACCAATCCTTCCACTGCCTAAAAGCAAGACTTTTGAAGCAAGCGAGTTGAGGCGAAATCTTGCTGCTCAAAGCGTCCGCTACAACATTAGCCTTTCTCGGGTGATAGTTAATCCCACAATAGTAATCCTTGACTAACTCTAGCCATCTCCTTTGCCTCATATTGAGGTCTCTTTGCTCAAAGAAATACTTGAGGCTCTTATGGTCCGTATAAATCTCGACTCTCACCCTATACAAATAATGCCTCCAAATCTTCAAAGCGTGCACTACGGCAGCTAGCTCTAGATCGTGGGTCAGATAATTCTACTCATGCGGCCTAAGATGTCGTGACGCGTAAGCGATAACCCTCCCATCTTGCATTAGCACACATCCAATTCTGCCCTTGGAAGCATCCGTGTACAACACGTACTCTCTATTTGGCTCAGGAACTACTAGGTTAGGGGTTGTGGTTAACTTCTCTTTAAGCGCTTGATAACCCGCTTCACATTCCAACGTCCACTCGAATTTTACTCGAATTTCGCTCCTTTGTGTAGAAACTGAGTGAGCTGTCTTGCTATACGAGAAAATCCCTCAATAAACTTCTGGTAGTACCACGCTAACCCGAGGAAGCTTCGAAACTCATTTGGGGTCGTTGGAGCCTTCCAATTTTGGATCGCTGCTATCTTCGCGGGGTCGACTTGGATCCCCTTGGATGACACAATATAGCCAAGAAACGTCACTTCGTTCAACCAGAACTTGCACTTGCTAAACTTAGCGAATAGCCTCTCCGCTCTTAGAGTTCCTAAAACTATTCTTAAATGATCTTCGTGCTCCTTCGAACTCTTCGAATAAATGAGCACGTCATCAATGAATACGAGGACAAACATGTCCAAGTAGGTATGGAACACCCGATTCATCTAATCCATAAACACCGTTGGAGCATTTGTAAGACCGAAAGGAATAACCATAAACTCGTAATGGCCATAACGGGTTTCGAAAGCAGTCTTTGGGATATCCTACGCTCTCACCTTCAACTGTGATATCCAGAGCGCACATCGATCTTAGAGAACACGCTTGCTCATCTAAGCTGATCGAACAAGTTATCTATCCGCGGCAACGGGTACTTATTCTTCAATGTGAGCTTATTCAGTTCACGGTAATCTATACACATGAGCATCGAGCCATCTTTCTTCTTTACGATCAACAGAGGAGCTCCTTACGGCGAGACACTTGGACGGATAAATCCCAAATTCATCAATTCTTGCAACTGGACCTTGAGCTCCTCGAGTTTCTTTGGTGCCATTTGATAAGGTGCCTTGGACACCAGGGCCGATCCGGGCTCTAGATCGATTTTGAACTCTACTTTTCTATTGGGAGGCAGTCCGGGTAGCTCTTCGGGAAAATCGCCGGGAAACTCGCAAACAACATCAACATCCTCCACCCGCGGGTGGTCTCTCCCATCCTCTCCTCCACTCACGTAAGCAAGGTAAGCCGGATTCCCTCTTCTTATCAAATTCGCCACTTGGATTGCCGAAACAATCGACTTGCGGCATCCCATCGAAATCCCATGGAATGTGGTATCTTCTTGACTGGGGATTCGAAACAAAATTTGCCTCTCCTTGCACAAGATCGTAGCGAAATTTGCTGCTAGCCAATCCATTCTGAGGATCACATCTACGTCCACTATGAGCATAACACTGAGAGTTCGTGCTATAAACTTAAGAGAGCCTATGATTATTTTGAGGTTACGGCACTGCCAATTCAAGGATAGTCTTCCTACTACCGGTGAGATAACGTTCAAGGGAGTTCTTAGGGGTTCAGTGAGCAATTCTAGATTCTCTACACAGGCCTTAGAAATGAAAGAGTGCGAAGCTCCGGTATCAAACAGAATCAAAATAGGCACTTCGTTGAGAGTTCCCATACCTACCAAATTCCCTTGGTCTTTTGCGGCCGGCTGCTTGCTAGAGCTCGCTCTAGCCTCATGCTGCTACCTTTGAAAGTGGCGGAATTGTTGGTTCTGAGGCGGAAGAGAGGCAGCGGGTCCAGGCTTGGATGGCACGGAGCTGCTGAGGTGGAGGCGGTGGAGCGAATATCGGAGTTGGGTTCAAGCGGCCTTGGTGGGTGGGGCAGTGGCTAGCGAAATGTCTAGGCCTTCCACAAGCGTAGCAATTGTTGCTACCCGCTTGGCATCCTCCTTCATGAAATCGCCTGCACCTTAGACATGGAGCGGGCGCTCGGATATTCTGACTCAGAGGAAGCAGATTTGCTGGTCTGTGGAGCGGCGGGCGCTGCTGGCCTGGACATTTCGCTAGCCAGAAATCTCATGATCCTATCGAGAAAATGGTGGAGAAGTTTTGCGCAGGGTTAAAGCCCGAGATCTGGATGCCGCTAGCAAGCGCCCGCCGCTCCGGGAGTCATAATCTTCCTCCTGGCCTCCCACCAGAAACCTGCTGATCCTGTCATATGAAAAGCGATGCAAGCCAAGCGCTCTTGGTCGCTGCACCTCAAAAACTTGAAAATTTGCTCTAGAGCCCTTAACCACAACACAACACTAGCTGAGTCACTCATCCCGTCAAAAGTCGGGGGATCTGCCGAAGGAAAAGCTCTTCTATCCTTCTCTCCGGAGACGGATTAGCTTCCACACCTCCCTCAGCTCCAGGAATTTCCCTCACTATCCTTCGTCGCGACAGCATCCTAAGAATTTCAAAGCTTATAAAATCGCTTGTGATGCGCTTAAAACAAGAATACGGGGACCTTGGTCACTCCGGACATATTATCGCATGCTCGAGAAAATGGTAAAGGACGACATCATGCTCGCGCGACTACATATTCTCGAAAAGAAAACAAAGAGGGAAAATCCATCCCGCTTGACAACTAGTTGCTTGCTATGTTCCGCAGGTCATAGTAGCCCAAAAACCTCTCAAAGCATTTCATGGCTTCAAAAATCCTCTCAGCTTGCTTATAGTGGAAAAATCTGTTTCACTCTAAGTGACCTTAGAAGCAAACTCCCTAGTTCGTTTAACTATGTTCTCAAGCAATGCTTTGTTCTCAAGCGATTGTAAGCAGTCATTCAAGCTACCTTTCTGAGTTCAAGCATCTCATTCTTCAAGCGGGTTTGGAAACCTAGGTATAGCGCACAAGGTTCACATAGAGCACATAGTCAAGTAAACTTCACGTAGACAAGCAAATCTTCCTAAGCACGTAAGATTCACATATAGCAACAAATTCACATATGTCACATAAGTCACATAGACAAGTATTTCACGTAGATAGGCAATCCCCTAGAACATTGACAAGCAAGATACCTAAGCATTTAACCTAACTGGCGGTAAATCCTTAATCAAACCTTCTTCTAAGCGTAACTCAGTTTGTGTTGAGCAGGTCGGGTCGCGGTGATGGGCTTTTGCTGAAGAACCTTAACCTTATTCTTAGTGTAACCAACACAACTTAATAAAGAAGAAGACACTTGGATTTCAGAGCGAACCAAATGCTCTGATACCACTGCTATAACGACCCCAGACCCGATTTACGAAAAACCGTGTCTGGAAGGTCGCTACAGTAAACAAAGGAGAGTTCGATAGCGGAAACCTTAGGATTAAGCGGAAATAGGACTTCGAGCGGAAAGGTAATATTCGCTCGGACTTAGATGATATCGTTAAACTTCGCTTGAAAACCATTCCCCTATACGAGCGATTTTCGAAAAGATCGCTTGAAATACTCTTGAGCGAGTTGCTTGAAATATCGCTTTAAATGTCAATTCTCGAGTTGAGCGGATTTGGGAAAAGACCGCTTGAAAATATTTGGAGCAGATTTCTTTAAAATATCGCTTGAGGCTTATCGCTCAGATTGAGCAGATTTAAGTAAGTCACTTGCCATTTATGAGACATGGGATTTTAGAAAGGTACTTGAAAATAACCCTTGGCATATAATTTTCTTCAATTAGCATTAAAAGTAATCCTTAGCATGAGCGAAAATGACCGCTCAAATGTTTATTGCGGAAATAATGATTTAGAGCGACTTTAGTTAAAAGCGTAAAAGATTTGAAGGATGTAAAACAATTGCTTTGCTCGAACTCGCATGTATCGTTCCAAAATAACACTAATGAAATGAAGTACTCAGCATTAAGAAAGCAGAGTTGAAGTTTAAATAAAACAATAATCGTAGCGGAAGGGTGGTACATTTGTTTGTTCATTACAAAATTGTAAACAAAAGGAAGCGAGTTTGGACACAACAGAGAAATACTTGATGCAAGTATGAGGACTTGCATCACCACGTTCTTCTTCAAAATCCGCTTGCCAGCAAAAGCCTGCTCGTCACCACTTCCACTCGACCATGGCCTGCTAAACCTGCACACAAGGAAAACGTGCACAGGGTTGAGTACTTTAAAGCACTCAGTGGACACTTTGCCCAAAATCACTTCATTACCAGTCATACATAATTAAGAGCATAGGGATTTCAAAAAGAGCCTAGGCTCATAAAAACCTTCTTTACTTTAGTACTTCGCCATATCTGCCCTCAAATAACCCGATCTAGGGAGGTTGGCCGACCTCAAACTAGAACCTCGATCGCTTGCCTTAGCAGAGCGAACCTTAAGTGCACTACCTGAGCAACACATGCTCAGGCCAATCGTATCTCAAATCCTTGGCACACAGCAGATAGATAGACATCATACATTAAACATCAAACTTTTTGGCATGGTAAGCTCTTTAAGAAAACATATCGTATTCGCTTCAAAATACAATCCGCTCGGCGACTGGTCGCTCGAGTGTTTTAACCCGCTTGAGTCCTTAGTTAGAAAGCCCACCTCAAAGTCTCTTTGACGGAGGTCGCTTCACAGTCGCTCGCTCACCGCTCCTCTTTCACGTACCCTTAAGAAAGTAAGAACGAATACAAATATAAGGAAACATTCTTAGTCAAGAGCGCAAATTCGCTCGGCTAACTTATCGCTTTGGGTCAGAGGTGGGTTGGAGCGATTTTGGCTATCTCTCATCTTTCCAGAGTATAACTTATTTGTATATTTCTTTCGAGAAAATCTCTAACAGAATAAGGTTCCCAATATTCTTCTTTCTAGAATAGCTCTATAGCATTATCGAACTAAACAGATCTGAAACTGGAACAGTTTAACACTTTTCTTTTGGGAAAGGGTAAAACGTAGAGAAGATGGTGAAGATAGTGGAGGGTTCTGGACTTCTCTTAGCTGCTTTCCATGCTCGTTTCTTTATTAAGAAAGCTCATTCGTGATAAGAAAACCATAAAACTTTAGCTCACCTCTTTATTCTAACGTTGGGCTACGGGAACTCAGAAAAACTCTCAGTTTTTTGAAAGGTGAGTTTTGACCACATACATGACTTTAGGGTTTCTCAAAAATACAAAGGTTTTGCTCTCAAGCATAGTCAAAACACAAAATACCGGTAATTTGAAAAAGAAGATTCACTCTCAAGTTTACACAAAATATCCAACGAAAGTTTGCAGATTTTACCTTGAAAATTGAACATGAACGTGTTCTTAACTGGTTCCCTCCTCACTCGATCTCACTTTCTCTCTCTAAAATTTGAATGAAGTTTAAGAAATGGCAGCAGAGAAATGAATCCCAAGGGTGGGGGTATTTATAGGGGTATGGTGTACCCTTTTTCCAGAATTAATAAAACTATATTTTTAAAGTAAAGAAAATTGTACGACTTTTGAAGAAAAGGACGCATAGTACTGGCCAATAGGGTGGTGGCGTTTTGCAGAAAAAGTAGGGTTGAGTGACACGTAATTAATGCACCTGGCACACTTCTCACAATCGCTTACTGACTTTCACTCCTCGAGCGGGCATGCTCGAGCAGACTCGCTCGAGGTGCAACCTTTCTCGCTCTCAATATTCACTCCCTTGCTAAACTCACTCTAAACTCTTGCTCACCTAAGATCGCTAGCGATCTCAGTTTGAGCGAAATCGCTTGAAGTGACTTCTCATTCAGCTCGAGCGGAGTTACACTCTTCGCTTCAGCTCGGCACAAGCGAACTTCTTTGCTTCAAACCTGAAGTGATTTCCGAATCCGCTCTGAATGGTCTGGAGCGGACTCACTAGGCATTAAACCCTTTCAATATACAACCTTTAGCGACGTTTCTCAAGCGACAAGCGGAAGTCGCTTTAGCACATTAAAGCAAGCGGGAAAATACAAACGTAAGTAGCATAAAACATAACTCTGATTGACCTCTCGCTTGTAACCTTATTACCACTCCGAGCACCTTAAGTGCTTACACAAAGTAACCTTATTGCTTAAATCATCAAAGTGAACCATAATCATCATCTTAAAAAGAGCTCGTTATTTTATTAATAGTGACTTTAAAACTCGGGCTGTTACAATGATCGTATGTTGGAAGTTATTACTAAAGGTCCCATTAAAATTATGAAGATTACTCTGGGAGGTGAAGGTGTTACTCAAGCTACATATGCAGAAAAGCCACGCGAAGAGTTCACTGCTACAGATTTTAAAGTGGACAACCTGGATAGAGTGGCCAGGAATGTTATTCAATCTACTTTATCAGATGCTCATCTAGCCAGGATTATGAAGTGCGAGACAACAAAGGAAATGTGGGAAACCCTATCCATCCTCTCACGTGGAACAGAGAAAATCAAAGAGAACAAGTTGTCAGTTCTCATGAGAGAATTTGAGGCACTAGTGATGAAGCAGAATGAAAGCATGGAAGCTTTTGAAACCCGAGTGTTGAATCTAGTTACCACCCTTGCCACTCTCGGCAAGGATCTCTAGCATAAGGAAATCAACACAAAGGTTTGCCACGCACTTTCCGGAAAGTGGCAAACAATCAAGTAAATTTTTCTCTTCAACAAGGATCACGATCCACAATCTCCCGAGGCATTATTTTCAGATTTCAAGGCTATGGACTTCCACCTCAACAAGATGGAACTCAAAGATTCAGAAGAAGAAGAGAAATCAAATCCGCTAGAGAAGGGCCTAGCTTTCAAAGCCGCTGATATCAACCAAGCGGAAACCTCTGGCGCCTTCTCTCATTGTGACATAGCGGATATGTCAAAAGAGGAATTGAAAGAGTTTGCACTTTCACATGTCAGAGGATTTAACACATCTAACGCTCGTGCTGCAAAGTACAAGCGGTTTTATTAGAAGCAGCAAGGTCACTTGCAAGGCAAAGGAAAAGCGGAGTCTAGCGGCGCTCGAGGACCACCCAGAGTCAAATATTCTGTCAAATGCTATGAATGTCATAAGGTGGGCCATTACAAGTCTGAGTGCCCCTCGCTATCAGAGAAAGAGCGAGAGGAGATCAAAGCCCGCCAGAATTCCCGCAAGGCATATATTGCGGAAGAAGCATCAGTCCCCGTTGATGGAGTGAACCATGATGAGGATCAGTTCACTGATGATGAAGCAGAAGTGACTCAATTGTCGCTTGATATGAGGATGCTGGCTTTCGATGAGGAAGAGCCTGAGTTCAATCTCATGGCTATGAGCGACGCTGACTCTGAAGCAACTGACGAGGTAATGCGAACTCAAAGACTCGTCAATTTCACTCGCACATGTGCATTGTGTAGCGGATATTCCCCAGGAAAATGAGGATGACACAGCTTCACAATATGATGACAATGAGCTGCTAAGTGATTACCTCAACCTAGATGAGAATCACGAAGCACTGCAGAAGCTCATAGGTCGCTATATTAGCGATAACTCAAAGCTGACCCAAGAGCTGAAATCGCTCAAGGGAAAGCATAGTGAAATCGCTCATCAGCATCATGACTATGTAGCTTTGCAAGCGAGTCATAGAGAACTTAAGCATAAGTTCTTAGAAAGCCGCTTGGAGAACTAAAAGCAAGCGGATCAAATCGCTAAGAGCAGTAATGAACTTAGCAATTTGAGAAGAGAGCTTAGCGATCTCCAAGAGCTTGGAGACAGCTCAAGGGTGGGAACAACGCCTACATTTCAAACTCAAATATTTACGATGCATCTCAAGCTAGTAAGAGAATTGAGCAATCTCTTCAGCCTCATAGCTCTAAGGAAGGGGTTGGTTATGTAGCTGTTCCCAACAAACCCTCTACCTCTACCGGTCCAATCTTTGTGCCTGCTTCTATAAGTGTATCGGAAAAGCCCACTGCCGCTCTGATACACACCGGTAAAGGCAAAGAGAAGGAAGTTCCAAGCAACCCTCCTAAAACTGCTTTAAAACTTAAAGGGAGTGGTGTGCCAAAGAAAGTGGATATGGCCTATGACTCAGTGAGGCCAAAGCTGATTAATTCTAAACCCAAAAAGCAATTCCCCTATCAGGGAAGAAGGAACAACGCTTGCAATCGTATTCAAAAGCGCGATTATCCACAAGCGGAACTTCGGAGACACGCAAATTTCAATCGAAAACGGAAACAAAATCGCTTCACTCTAGTACAATACCATCCTCAGTTTTAGCACTATGCCGAGGATGAAGTACCATGAACCTATCGCACACAAGGGTACCGCTCGAGTGGTGATCGTTCAGCGAAGAAGGGCAAGCGATTTTCTTTCCCGGAAAACCGCTAGTCCGAAATACACTAAGAACACTTGCACCTATTGTTGGGAGACTCACTCTTACAACACAGGTAAAGTCTATAGGGCTCAAAAACGTCAAGCGGTTTCACAATTGAAATCCGCTAAGGACAAGGGCCAAAGTGCTAACCCTAGAGGACCCAAATTCATTTGGGTGCCTAAAATTCGCTCCAAATTTTGTAGGAGAAGCGGATGGTCCCAACATTAAGAGGAAAGGAACAAGAAAGAGCTATCTGGTACCTAGATAGCGGGTGCTCAAGACACATGACTGATGTCAAATCCTTCCTCACAGACATTGAAGATAAAGAGGGACCTCCGGTGGTCTTTGGTGATAATGCCAAAGGAATCACAAAAGGATACGATACACTGCAACTGGGCAATGTGAAAATTGAAAAAGTTTCATATGTCTAGGGGCTTAAACATAATCTGCTTTCTATATCTCAAATTTGTGATGAGGGATATATTGTTGAATTTGTTGCTACAAAGTCTTTATCAAGCATGGTTCAACAAAGCAGATAGCGCTCAAGGGTACACGGCAAGGCAATATGTACGTAGCTGAGTGGACCTCAAGCGATAAAGAAGTCTGCTTGGTCGCTCGTAGCGCATTTGAAAGGAGCTGGCTTTAGCACCGAAGGCTAAGTCATCTCAACTTTCAAACTATCAACACCAAAGGGCCTTGTTCGTGGAATCCCAAATGAAGTATGAAAGACCAAGTCTGTGCAGCATGCCAAAGCGGAAAGAAGCTAAGAGCGTCTTTCTTAAGCATTGAAGAAGAGTCTTCCAAGCTTATACTCGATCGGCTGCATATGGATCTTCACGAACCAGTTTCTCCTCGCTCTTTAAATGGAAGAAAATATACCCTAGTTGTAGTACATGATTTTTCTCGCTTCACTTGGGTAGTTTTCATGTACAGCAAAAAGGAGACTCTGAAGTTACTACCAAGGCTACTAAAGCAACTTTCAGTGGAGAAGAGCCTTAACATAGTAACTATTCGTGGCACAGAGTTCTTAAATGCCGTAATTGATGATTGCTGTGCGGAGCATGGAGTAAAGCGGCAAACCTCAGCTGCAAGAACTCCTCAACAGAATGGAGTAGTAGAGCGGAGAAATCGAACTATCAAAGAAACCACTCGAACGATGCTAGCGAACGCTGAGTTGCCTAAGAGTTTTTTGGCTGAAGCGGTTCATACAGCTTGCTACGTCCAAAATAGAACAACATTAATGTTAGACATCAGAAGACTCCATATGAATTTTGGACAGGGAGAATTCCTAATATCTCTTACTTTCACATTTTTGGTTGTCGGTGTTTTATTCATAACAATGGGAAAGCACAATTGCGAACTTTTGATAGCAAAGCTGATACATGAATATTCTCAGGATATTCTCTGACCAGCAAGGCTTATAGAGTTTAAAATTGTCAAACTCTTGTTGTGGAGGAAACACCTCATGTTGTGTTTGACAAAGCTACCTTTAAGACTGTGCAGGACATAGGAAATCGCTCAAGCGAAATAGTGCTTCCAATAGATCGCTTGAATATCAATCAAGCAGAAATTGAAGATCGCTCGAGTGGTTCAGAAACCCGCTCGAAGTCTAAGGATGTTCCCATTCCCGCTATCCCAGTAGAAAATGAAGATCATGAGCAGGATCCAAGTCATCTGCCTGAGGTTGAAGAGCGCCCAACCTCTCCAGACGATCCTTTAACCTCACACGATGTTAATGGTGAGGGAGCCTCAGTTCAAGAGCCAATCAGTGGTAATGAAGAAGAAGTGAGGGATAATAATGAACTAGCTCAAAGAAGATTATGGCTTCGAAACCACGACCCGACTCAAATCATTGGTGATCCAAATCTTGGAGTTAGGACGCGTGGTACCCTCCATCATGGAGAAAGTTGTCTCTTCAGTTGCTTTCTCTCATCTATCGAGCCAACAACATTATAAGAAACACTTGCTGACCCTAATTGGATTGATGCCATGCAAGCGGAGTTGAACGAGTTAAAGCGGAATGATGTATGGGAGCTAGTCGATCGTCCCAAGCACCAAAACGTGATTGACCTAAAATGGGTATTCAAAAACAAGACGGATGAAAATCACATGGTGGTTCGCAACAAAGCTCGGTGTGTTGCAAAGGGATATTGTCAACAAGAGGGAATCGACTACGAAGAG